>RQWE01000302.1:0-24923 GCA_004028395.1 Leptographium galeiforme
CCCCCTCATATCGGTCGATGCCAAGACCTGACCGTCTTGGCTGTTGCCCGTTTTCTCACTAGTCATGGCCCGAGCGGGGCCGCAAACGTTGGGCGAGGCGGCGCTGCCTGGGAAAAATATTAGCTCTGGTCTTGGGCCCATTACGCAAATCATGTTGGCAATCTCATGATAGGAGGCTACCTCTGTACAGCGCGATAAGGCTTCCCTCTTTTTGTCTTTTTGTCGCTGAGTGTTGGCAACCCGCCTTGTGATCCGTCCTATCAACGGCTCCCATTTTTCCCTCGGCCCTCCCCCCCCCCTTCTTCCCCGTTCCCCGGTTTCCTCCCATTCGCGCCCCGTCCCATTCCCCTTTCTCTCTGACATCAATATTATTATCGGTCAGCCCGAGAATACTCGTACAGCAGCTGGAACGTGCGTATGTGAGCAAGATAAGATCTCTGGCCTTCCCACACCCACTGCGGTTTTTTTTTCTCTCTTTTTTTTTTCTCTTTTTTTTTCATCGTCACGAGTACGTCTCGAAAAAAAAAATTACCGAGTGGTGAGTGACCAGGCGATGCACGTCAGGTTTTCTTCTTGGTAAACTAGGTCAACTAGTGTTGGCGGGGGGGGGAGGAAGGCGCCGGTTTCGCATATAAGATCTACGAGTGCAGCCTGTCCCAGGGCCCTTTTTTTTGTGAATGGCGCAGAACCTTACTGATCCATAGCCGGAAGTCCATTGCCCACTCCCCTACCCACTACCAACCACCATTTATCACCACCCGCAAATCATCATGACGGCCGAAGTGTCCCACGGCCGCGGCGGCATCGGCAACATTGAGGCGGACAACACGCAGTACGTCGACGGCGAGGTCGTGCGGGCCGGCCCTGAGGGCAGCCACGAGGATGGGCCGTACAGCACGGGGCGCGGAGGTAAGCAAAGGAGCAAAGGGAGCAAGGCGGGGTCAAAAAATCCGAACCGCTTCCAAAACCGACCGCTGACACGTCTTTTTCCAGGCGGCGGCAACATTGGCGACGTCCATGCGCGCCCGTCGATTGAGCGCGCTGACCGCACGGTGGTGCCCGAGGCGGCCGTGCGGCCGTCGGCCGACCTGACCGACTACCACACCGGCCGCGGCGGCGCCGGCAACGAACACATGGCCCTCAGCGAGGAGGAAGAGGAGCCGTCGGCCTCGACCTCGGCTGCGGCTGCGGCGACCGGCGTGCCGGAAGGCAACGTGGGCCTGGCGGACAAGCTGAAGCACAAGATCTTTGGCGTGTTCAAGAAGTGAGGGGCGGGAGGGGCAAGTTGGAGGGGGAGAAGCCGTCTCGCAAGAAACGACCAGTCCGGTGTGTTTTTTGTTTTTTGTTTTTTTGTTTTTTGTTTTGTTTCGTTTTGTTTTGTTGTTTTGTTGTTTTCGTGTTTGGTCTGCGCCCGCTCGCTACACTTCTCCCACCCTCCTTTGATACCAGTGATACCTTTTTTCGGCGGGAGGGGGGGTCGATCCTCTAGATAGCTGCCTGATGGATACTAGCTGCCTACGAGTAGATGGACAAGTTTTCTTTTTGCTTCGCTTTCTTCAAGGGAACGGAGGTGTCTGTTTTTTCCATCGCTACCGCTATTAAGCTTTTTGGCGGCTACGGACGGCGCGCCATGGTTCCTGCGCGCGGCCCCGCGCAAAAGCAGCGTCGCAATCCATTTGCCTGGCACGCAAGAGGATCAACGAGAAGAAAAGAAGCAAAGAAAAGCAAAGAACAGTAAACGAGAATCAGACCCGCCGATAGCGGGCACACTGCAAACAGAAAGCTCCTTCCGACCCGAAGATCCCTGCCGAAAACATAAAACATGTCCAGCTGCAACACGACGCTGCCAGGGGGGCTTATGCATGTCGAATAGACGGCCGATTCGCTGGAAGGGCGGTCGGTCCCTTGCACACAGAGGCAGGAACGAACGCGGGCGTGCACGCGGACGGAGCGTAAAAATAGACGGATGCATAGCACAAAACTATCGAACGCCAAAGTCCCCAATGCGGCCTGTACTACTCTGGTACTCCGTACACGCTATTCGCCAATAGTAACAATACCCTATGAAAATCATACTGCAAAAAGATATGCACGGCGGGCATGAAGATGCACACCTCAGAGACCCTGCATACCGCAGCCTCGCCGCCGCCTCGGCGCTGGGCTCCTCGGAGCACGAGTAATTTCTCGCTCTTACACGAGCTAATACTCGTCGTCACGCCCTCGTCTAGATGGGAGGCCCCCCCCATCCCCATCCCCATCCCCTCTCCATCGGGTCCATTCCTCAGGCACCCCCCCCCCCCCATCTCTCCCACCATGGTGTTGGTCTCTAAAGAAACCGGCTGTCTCTTATTATCTAGCCGGTCCCTCGCTCGGTCCCTTTATTCTTTCCTCTTTTTCCTCTTTTACACCTTCTCCTTCCCAGTGTCCTTTTTGTTTTGTCCCTCGCACCTTCCCCTCATAAGCACGATTCATTACTTAGTCCCCTTTTGGGCTGGCCAGATGACCTGTTTGTTCGGCAGTAAATTCCGGCCATGTCTGATCTCCCTCTCGTCTGCATCTCCAATTGACGTGCCAGTCCAGATCTGGAGTTTATCTTCCCCCCCTCCCCCCTTCCTCCCGTTCATGTACGGAGTACTGGCTCACCGCGTGTGTGTTGGCCAAGCCCCCCCTGCACGAACCCGCGACACGCCAGTCGCCCGCCCGGACCGGGTCAAGCCTGCCTGGCATTTTTGCGCACGCCATCTTAGGACAATGCGTCTGCTAGCGTCCACCGCAGCACTAACCGACTGCAGTCGTCCACTAAGATTATGGCGCCCCAGCACGCCCGCCAGCCGGAACAGCTCCCGCCCGAACCCCTGCCCAATATTACCGCACGCATTATTCGAGCATTAGGGGATGCCGAGAATGAGGGCGCCTCTGCCCACTCACAAATCGACATTGACACCACCACCGGCACCACCACCGGCACCACCACCGGCGCCAACACCACCACCCCGCCCCTTCCACCTGCGCCGGCAGCTCCATCTGCCGACGCTGCTTCTTCCCCGGCCTTGCCATCGTACTCGTCCTCGTTCGAGGCCGACGACGAGCGCTCTGCCACCGGTCCTCCGACGGCCTCGCCCTTTGCGCGTTCGCCCTCGCGGTCCCGTCACAGCACCGCCCACGCCAGCACCAGCACCCGTTCCGGCCTCGGCCACGCTTTTGACATGGCTGGCCATCGCGCCCGCGGCCGTCTCGGGGTGGCCGTCGACAACAATCGCCGCTGGCGACGCCATCCCGCCACCACGGCCACGTATGCCGGCGAAGACACCCGGCCGACCTCGTCGCGCGAGATCCTCGGCTGGTACATGTACTCGTTTGCGTCCGAGACCTATGTCGTCTGTGGTGCGTGCCCTCTGGAGGGTCTCTGTGGCTTTGCCGTCTGGATCCCCGCTGACCTCCTCAAGCCATTGCCTCCTTCATCCCCATCCTGCTCGAGAGTCTGGCCCGCGAAAACGGCGTGCTGCTGTCCGATCGCACCACGCCCTGCAACGCTCCCGTCAAGGCCTCGCCCGCCTCCCCCCTCGCCGCCTCCCCTTCCGCCTGCGTCGTCTACGTGCTCGGCCTCGAGGTCAACACCGCCAGCTTCGCCATGTACACCTTTAGCACCAGCGTCCTCCTGCAGGCCCTTCTCGTCGTCAGCATCAGCTGCGCCGCCGACCACGGCAACTACCGCAAGACCCTGCTCCTCGTCTTTGCCGCCGTCGGCAGCATCGCCGTCATGCTCTTCCTCGCCGTCAACGCCCGCCACTACCTGATCGGCGCCCTGCTCGCCATCGTCTCCAACACCTCCTTTGGCGCCTCCTTTGTCCTGCTCAACTCCTTCTTGCCCCTCCTGGTCCGCCACCACCCGTCCCTGCTCGACGGTGGTGTCGCCGGCGATGTCGAGCCCGCCCCGACACCCGCCCTTTCCGACGACCCCGACGACATTGCCTCCGCCACCACCCTGGACTCGGTTGCCGATCCCGACGACTCCACCACCGCCCTGCTGCCCTCGAGCCGCTCGCGCTCTCTCTCGCCCACGGCCGACTCCGCCTCCGCCCTCTCGGCCGCCACCACCCACGAACAGCAGACGTCCGCCGAGCTGGCCCTCTCTACCCAGCTCTCCGCCCGCGGCGTCGGCATCGGCTACTGCGCCGCCCTCGTGGCCCAGTGCGTCGCTATCGCCATTGTCTTCCGCATGCACAACACCATCTGGTCCCAGCGCGTCGTGCTCTTCTTCATCGGCGCCTGGTGGGCCGTCTTCTCCATCCCGGCTGCCCTGTGGCTGCGTCCGCGTCCCGGCCCCCCCCTTCCTGCCACCGCCGGCGGTCGACCGGCCGGCCGCGGTCTCCGTCGTCTGGCCTCCTACGCCCGTGCCGGGGTCGCCTATCTGGTGTTTGCCTGGGCCTCGCTATTCCGCACCATCGCTCTTGCCCGCCGCCTGCGCGACATTCTCCTCTTCCTCGCCGGTTGGTTCTTGCTCTCGGATGCTATCGCCACCACCTCGTCCACCGCCGTGCTCTTCGCCAAAACCCAACTGCACATGGAGGTCTGGGCGCTCGGCCTGATCAATGTCATCAGCACCATGATGGGCGTTGTCGGCGCCCTCGGCTGGGCCGCCATCTCTCGCCGCATGCCGCTGATGCGCGCGAACCCGCTCAACACCATCCTGGCCTGTCTGGCCCTCTTTGAGCTGATCCCGCTCTACGGCCTGCTCGGATACGTGCCCTTTGTGCGCCGCTGGGGCATCGGCGGCCTCCAGCAGCCCGGCGAAATGTACCTCCTGGCCGCCGTCTATGGATTCGTGTTGGGCGGCTTCAGCAGCTACTGCCGCTCGCTATATGGCGAGCTGATCCCGCCTGGCTCCGAGGCCGCTTTCTACGCCCTTTACGCCATCACCGACAAGGGCTCCAGCGTCTTCGGCCCCGCCATTGTCGGCGCCATCATTGACGCCACCGGCGAGATTCGCCCGGCCTTTTGGTTCCTCGCCGCTCTCGTCGGCCTGCCCGCCCCGATCCTCTACTTTGTCGACGTGGAGCGTGGCCGCCGTGACGGCGAAGCCCTAGCCGCCGTCATTGAGGGTTTCCGCCCTGCGCACCCGGGCGGTCATGTCGGCGGCATCGCCGAGAGCAGCTTCGACGAGGATGACGCGACCACCCGTGATGACGAGGAGTCGGGCAGTGCGCACACGCCCCGTGCCATTCTAGCGGACTACGATGACGACGACGAGGTCGAGCCGGTGCGGTGATTCCAGCATGTTTTTTCACTCTTTTCTGTTTCTCTTATTTTGGACTATACGCTGCTGCATGGCGATGGCGTTGGTTAGCTCAACTCTTAAGAGATAGAGGCCTCGGCTACACGGCAATAAATTGATTTGGGCTTTATTCCGCTAGGCACGTGCCGAGAAAAATTAGCCGGATTATTATTAGGTGATAAAGTGCTTAACCGAAAAAGATGTCATACTCTCGTTTTTAAAAGTTGCAAGCTGACATACTACACAGCCAGAATGCTAGAGGGGCAGTCATTTGTGCTTAGTGTGCGAGAGTGGACATGCACGTGTTACATTGGCTGCGCCTGGTCGATGGCATCTGCACTGTTATCTATGTCCATATTACAAGTAGGAGAACAGAGTGTATTATGGTGGGAGAACGGAACGATCTGTGTGCCACATGCCTCGTTATTAATCGGGGCCGTGCTGTATTCGCCGGCCTAGGAAGCAATCGCAAGACCTTGCGGGCAGATTTGTGGTGTTTTGAGATTGGGCACCACCGTTTCTATTTCTCTCTGCCCGACTTATAGTCCGGCCACTCTCTCTTCCGTATCGGCGCCGCTATTAGCATGATTACTATATTCGGATCGGAACAACTCTCTGCTTCGCCTCAGATCCATTCTTTGTCCGTTATGTGTCGGCTTGGAGCGAGGCTACGGTCCTCTCCACGTGACACAACTATAATACAACCAGGCAGTTCCCAGACTGTTGGGTCGTGTCGGCCTAGGACTTCACATGTACTCTATATTATTTCACGTAGGCAGCCCTGGACAACTCAGCATTCTTTGCGCAAAATGCGTTTGCCACGTCTCGTATTTCGCTTCCCATCTGAGCGACGGAGAAATGATAATAATCAACGCATCATTGGCTAAAGAAAAGGGGGGGTCGGTCTTATCTGAAAGTGCTCGACATGCAAGCCAAACGGTTGGAAACATTGGCGCCAGCCAGAACCGTTCTTGGAGTGGGCCATGTACTCGAGCGGCCATGTAAACGGCCCAGCATTCGGCCCGCCAGCACACGATAGCCAACGCGCGACACGCTGCGTGTGTCCTCTCTCCCCGGAATATAGTAGGACAAATGAAGCAAAGAGAGGCTAACCGTTTCAATTAGTGATCTGGTTGTAAATCAAGCATCACGTGACCCAAGGACTCGCGGAATGCCCACGTTGTCGCCAGCACCTTCCCCCCTCTCTCTCTTCTTGGCAAGGCAAACAATCGCGCAAAGCCCAATCAATTCCCCAGCCACCGGCTAAAACTCGCACCTCTCTCCGCCAAATCCACGCTGAACACGAAGCATCCTAATGACGGCAACTTCCCCTGTCGGAGATGAATGACAGATACGGCCCGGCCTATTTCCCTGGTTTTCACTGGGTTGTGCCGCATGTGCTATCCGCCAGAACCTACTTTTAAAATTTAATTGGGCTTTTTTAGCCCCAGCGCCTCGATCGCGTCCGACTTTTGTTCCGTTTTCCCAAGACAACTGATTTCGCGGCAACTCGATCGCGCTCTCGAGCCCTTTTTTTCTGACGCACCAGCCGCCTGGCGGTCCCCGCGCCCTGCCGACTCTGACTAGCAAAATATCTCGACTTTGGTCGGCCAGTTCTATCAAACCTCCCATCCCGCGCGGTGGTCTATTTCATCCCAAATCTCACGATTCGACTGTCTAGTCATCGCTCCAACCGATCCGCAACCCGTCCCAACCCGCCGCAACCGCAGGCACGGCCGACACACACAGACCCTCTCTCGCAAGGCCACCCCGGGCGATTTGGGTTCAACCCCTGTCGCAGCGATCCATTCTGGCGGAAAGGTCGTGAAACCCTTTTTCCCAAACCTCATTCCCCCGCCCCCAAAACTCAGGGTTGAATTTTTGCTGCGGCCCGTTTTGGGTTTTCTCAACTCTGCCCGATCTCCATCCTTTTCCATCCTGCAGGACGCTACCGGCCATCGCAGCGTCCTCTCACCGACTCTTTCCGAGGCCGTCGCCACCGCCTATCAATTGAGGGAAGCCTCGAGGCGCAGACGAAAGCGCGCGAGCTACGAACCCCCCCCCCCCCCGCCCCCGGGAAAACGCGTTTGGCGACGACGGGCAAACGAGCATCCGCCGACCACGACGACACCCCATTGAAGGGAAGAAGCCGGACGCGTCGCAATCGCAGACACAATGACGCAATCGACCTCGACGAAGCGTCCGCGGCAGGAGACAGAGGACAACCGGGCGGAATGTCCGTTTACGATCCGGCTCGTCGACCCCAAGGACAAGGACGTCAAGGTCAAGGGCAAGAAGCGGAGGAAGCGCGGCCACAACGGCGGCGCGGCCGGGAGCCAAGACGACGAGGACTCGGCGAAAAAGGTGCTGCAACAATGCGCGCCGTTTGCGCCCAAGGGCTCGTTTGGGACGTTCCCGACGATGGACGTGCACTACGTTGTCGATCCGGCGCGGCAGTGGGCGGAGATGACGCGCTATAACAGCTTCGTGTGTGCGTACTGCGTGTTGCGTGCTGTTCTCTCTCTCTCTCTCCATCTCTCCTTGTTGCCGGCTCTTGCGTGCTAACGAAGTGGCGTAGTGAACGGGGTCAAGTACTATTGCGAGGGCTTCATCTTTGTGGCCAACGACTCGTCGATTGAGCGACAAAAAAACGCCGGGCCGCGGGATATGCGGAAGCGGTCGGAGGACGACTGGGTGGCGCGCATCCTGGAGATCCGGGCCAGCGACGAGCACCACGTGTATGCGCGGGTGTTCTGGATGTACTGGCCAGACGAGCTGCCGGCGGGCACGCACTACGGCAAGAGGACGGTGCAGGGGCGACAGCCGTACCACGGTGCGGCGGAGCTGATCGCGTCCAACCACATGGACATTATCAACGTCGTCAGCGTGACGTCTGCAGCGATGGTCAACCACCTGATCGAGGACCGCGACGATGAGCTTCAGAGCGCGCTGTACTGGCGGCAGGCACTGGACGTGCGCAACTTTGAACTCTCGGTGAGTGCGGGAGACGCCCCTGGAGACCAGGACATGTAAAGACTGACGGGATATTACCGGACAGACGATTGAGGTCGTGTGCGACTGCAACCAGCCAGCGAATCCGGATAAGATGCTGGTGGGCTGCGGAGACAAGTCGTGCGGAAAGTGGATCCACGAAGAGTGCCTGAAGCACTACGCGTTGATGCGGGTGTTTGAGCAGCTGGGCAAGACCAAGCCGCACGTGTCGAGCCCAGAGGACGAAAGCGCGACGGTCAAGCCGGAGACGAGCAGAGACGAGGTCAAGGAGCCGCTGAGTCCCAAGGAGACGGGCGGGGCGGTGTCGGTGCAGCACTCGATCGACGTCAAGGCGGACACGGTGGAGGTGGCGGGCAAGGACGAGGACGAAGAGGACGAGGAGGAGGCGGACGACGCGGACGACGCGGACGACGGGGCCGGCACAACGCAATCACCAGAGGCCGAGGAGGGCAAGACGGCGGACGACGGTGAGGCGGAGCTGACGCTGCGCGATCGGCCAACGACACGGGAGTCGCTGAAGCAGGAGCTGACGCCGACGGGAGGAGAGCGTGTGAAGCGGGCGGCGGCGACAGTGTCGGGGGCCGGTGGCAGCGCGGCCGAGGCCACAGGATCAACGCCAAGACGGGGCCGACAGGCGCGCAGCAAGCCGCAGTATGCGACGCTGCACTCGTTTGACGGCAAGAAGAAGCCGTACGACCGGCTGTTTGAGGCGAAGCTGCTGCTGGGGCCGGTGGAGTCGGCGCCGACCATGATTGAGATCCGGGACCTGCGGACGAACGTGACGGGCGGCGACGAGACGTGGCTGGAGCCAGCCGAGTGCCCGATCTGCAGCGCGCCGATCGGATGAGCAGACACTGTTTTTTCAGTGTTTTTGCCGTGCTTTCACAGTGTTTTCACAGTGTGCGGACAGTGCGTGACGATTGCGTAAAGGCTGGGTATTTCTACGATACGAATCTTCTGCCGTGTTGTTGTTATGATTTTGCGTTGTGTGCTTTCTGATGCTTTGCGTGTGTTTTTCTTTTTCGTTGTGCGTCTGGTTTCTGCGCGTGGTGGAGCAATACGGTTGAGCTCCCATGTTCGACTTCATAGCCATATATAGTGTTTTCCTTTTGCTTTTCACAATCCTATTTTTTTTCCTGCCGCCCCTTTTTAGCTGCTCCGGCCCATATTTTGTTATATTGTGCAGCGGAATGGCAGCGTGCAGTCTCATAGTCTCATAGCACCTGCCAGCAGGTCTATCGTACAAGGTCCAAAGGGTTCTTCTTATCCAAGTACTCTGGCCTGTTGTGCTTGAAGATGAAAAGTCGAGGTGCCATGCGTGGACCCACCCACCATCCGCCCGTGAGAGAGCGGACGCGGCGGCGCAGGGCCGCGACGGTGGCGCCGTGGCCGACGAGAGGAGGGCCGAGCTGGGCCGCGTCGTCGTCGACAGCGGCGGCGGACTGTCCGGGACGGAGGATCTCGATGCCGGCAAAGGCGTTGACGACGGCGACAGGGGTCCAGAGGTCGGGCTCGAAGCGGTAGGGCGGGTGGTGATCGAGGTCCTGGGGCTCGGCGAGGACGTAGTCGAAGCGGTTCCAAAAGTCGGGGTCGATGAGGTGCTGCAAGTCCTCCGTCTTGTCGACGACGAGGCGGACGCCGTCGGCGGAGGCGACGGAGCTGGGGAAGCGAGGCAAGGCGGAGCCGAGCGAGGAGCCAAAGAGGGTGACGCCGGTCATGCAGGCGAGCACGTCGGCATGGGCCGTAACGGTGCGGACGGAGCCGGATGGTGACTCGGACTGGGCGTGGGCGAGATGGCGCAGGGCGGCAAGGGCCTCGCCGCCGGGGTAGTTGAGGGCGGAGACGAGCAGCATGGCGCAGCTGGCGGCGAAGCTGAGGGTGGTGGAGAGGGCCAGGACGACGAGGGCGAGGCGGGCGCGGCGGGCTGGGGAGGAGGCGACTTGTTTCTCCGTTTGGGGGGCAGCAAAAACGGCCTTGGTCAGCTGGTCGGCGCCGAGAGCGGCGGCGGCGGTCAGGGGCGGGACGACGTAGAGGACGAAGCGGGCCTCCTTGTGCGGCTGCATCGAGTAGACGGCGACAAAGGCGAGGGCGGGCAGGACGAGCAGACGGGCCGAGGCGCGGGTGGCCGGGCGGACGAGGGCGACGGGGAGCAGCAGCAGCGGCACGAGCGGGTTGACGAGCAGGCGGGGGAGGGCAGAGGAGAAGTAATAGTGCCACGGCTCGGTGCCCCAGTCGCTGGCGCGGCCGTGCAGCACGTTAAAGACGAAGCCGTGCAGCTCGGGCCAGGCGAGCAAGGGGGGGTGGTCGCGCCACAGGAGGCGGTCGAGGGGGAGGGCGAGCGGGGCGGCGACGAGGAGGGCGGCGAGGGTGGCGCGGACGAGGAGACGGACGAGGGGGACGAGCGAGGGGGGGAGCCAGGTGGGGGACGAGGGTGAGGGTGAGGGTGAAGCCGGGAGAGAAAGAGCCAGATAGGCGGAGACGGCGGCGAGCAGCAGGGCGATTTCGGCGCGGAAGACGGCGGCGGCGAGAGCCAGCAGGAAGACGGCGACGCGGACGTGGCCGGCGGGGGAGGTGGAGGAGGTGGTGGAAGAGGAGGAGGTTGTTTTTGGGGTGGTGGTGGTGGTGGTGGTGGAGGTGGTGGAGGCGGTGCTGTAAAAGGCCCTCCCAGTCAGATGCCGCAGCAGGTGCGCATACGCTAGCGTTGTCAGCGGCAGCGCCAGCGTGTTGGGCAGCGTGCGCGAGGCGTAAAACGGCACGTGGAACTGGGCCGCCTGCAGCACGACATACCACCGCCCGGCACTGCGGCCGCCCACCGAGGCCACGGCCGCGGCCAGCGCGGCCAGCGCGGCGGCGTTGGCGAGGCCGAGCACGGCCCGCACGACGAGCTGGGCCACGGGACCGCCGTCGAGAATGCGTCCCAAACCCAAAACCTCGGCAAACGCCACCAGCGGTTGACTGAGGCCGGCCAGCAGCACGGCGCCGACAAAGGTGCGCGGCACGGCGCCGGGAAACGCGACGTGGTCAAAAAGCCGCAGCCGGGCCGTCGCCGCCGCGTATGAGCCCGAGCCAGAGCCAGAGCCAGAGCCCGTGCCCAGGCCCAGGCCCAGGGGCAGGCCGTAGACGAGAATGTCGCGCGTCGCCTGCAGGTTAAACGACTCCTCGACCTTTGTGTAGGGCGCCACCACGAGGTGCACCAGCACCAGCGCCGGCAGGAGCAGGTACAGCAATGCGTCTTTATCCAGTCAGCTCATCTCCTTTTTTTTTCGGTCAGTTTTCCCCCTCTCTTTTCGACTCACCCAGAAGCTTCATCGTGGCACAAGGTCTCTCCCTCTGGGAAAGCAGTCGTGAGAGCTGTGAGAGCTCCAGGAGCCCCACACTTTTGGCTACGGGGAAGTTACGAGTATGTACTCCGTACGTCGTACAGGGGGGGGGGGGGCGTACTCGTGCTGGTAGCCTGTCCAATCACGTACGCGTCCCCCGGGCTTGCGAGTACGAGTACCACCCAGCTCGGCCTCTTTTTTATTCCGCCGCCGACCCTTTGTCAGCCGCCCCGAGATCCAAAAATCCCCCCCCAGCAAAACACCTGGCTTTCCGTTCTTTCGTGTCCTCACCGACCACGCCCAACCGCACCCGGCCCTTCCATCCCGCCCGACCGCTCCCATCCCCCCACCACCGCCGGGCTCCTGTCGCGTCCCTCTACGACTGAGCGCACCTTTTTCGACCCCCCTCCCCGCGCCGCGCCTGGGCCATTGTCGCCCCGGGCCCACCGCTGTCACGATGCAGATTCTGGGCAGCTTCCTCTATGGTGCGTCTTGTGGTCCTCGTCCTCGTCCTCGTCCTCGTCCTCTTCTCCCCCCGCTCACCTCCCAGTCTCCGTCCTGCTCATCAATGCCATCGCCATCCTCTCCGAGGACCGCTTCCTCGCCCGCATCGGCCTGTCCTCCACCTCGTTCGACCCGGCTTTCGGCCAGAGCGCCGACTCGAGCATCAAGGCCAAGATCGTCAACCTGATTGCGAGCGTACGCACCCTCATGCGCAGTACGTCGTGCCCGCCCCCAGACCCCGTCCCTGTCCCTGTCGTCGCTAACCACGCGCCCCAGTACCCCTCATCGTCATCAACACGCTCTTGATAGCATATGAGCTCGTCCTGGGCTGATTTGTGACGCACGACAAGTGTGCTGGTGGGACGATGACGTCGTCTCCGGACAAGACTTGTCCAGCTTGTATTTGTACCTCACGAATATCACTTTTTCTGTCCCAAGCCTTTTACAATCTCGCATCATGTCCTCAACGTCTATTCAAACGACTCGTATCGTGGCATACACCCTTTTTTATCGTAGCAAACATGGTTTTTGTGACTCCCCTACTTCCCAGAGATCACGTCTCCTTTTGCAATGCAATCCGTATTATACAAAATCTCCAAACACGTTCATCCCAAGGACCAACCCCCTAGTAGGGTGCCTGCATCGCCGCGTTCTCTTGTATTCGCTCGAGTAAAGTCGCCGGCAGGTACCTGTCGCGTCCGAACGAAACAGTCCACACACGTCCCCCACCTAGGGTAGGAATGTGTTGCTCTTCTTTCGCCCGAGGCCGAAGCTAAATCGATCCTTCAGCGGCGCTGGTGCCTGGGGGATTAGCGACACCGGCCGCTGCTGCGCCGGCTGCTGTGGTGGCGGCCGTTGCTGCTGCGCCGGCGGCGCCTGTGGCTGCTGTGGCTGCTGTGGCTGCTGTGGCTGCTGTGATGCTGGCGCCGCAGCACTGCCGTTGGCCGTTCCGTTGGCGCCGTTGTGGTGGTGGTGGTGATGGTGGTGCTCGTGGCTGAACACCGCCTCCAGCCGCTCCTTGTCCTTGGCCAGAAACGCAAAGCTCCGCCGTGACATGGACTTGCTGCCTCGTCCCGTGCGGCTCAGGAACCCCCCCGTCCCGCGCGTCGACCCGCCGCCTGTCGCTGCTGGTGCTGTCGCTGACGCCGCTGTTGCTGCCGCCGCCGCCGCCGAAGCTTCGGAGCTCCCTCGCCGCTCCTTCTTCTCCTCCGCCGCTGTCTGCTTGCTCATCGCAATCACCTTGCGCAACTCCTCCGCTTCCGACCTGCGCTGCGCTTCGCGCTCTTTTCGTAATCGTTCCGCCTCCTTGACGTGCTCCTTCTCCTGCAGCTTGCGCGCCTTCTCCATGGCTTTCGCCTCCTTCTTGTGCCTCTCCTTCTCTTCCTTGGCCCGCGCCGCTTCCACCTTGGCCGCCAATACCCTATCGCCTGCGCTCGCGTGCGCTGTCGCCAACACCGGGCTGGTCGGCAACGGTGGTACCGGAGGCACCGAGGCCGCCGGTGTCAAAACCGCTCCCGGCGCCGTCTGTGCGTGTTCCAGGTTCACCAGCTCGTCGCGGTCGTCCACCGTATGCAGCGCCGGCTGCGTCGTCTGTCGGGAAAGGTGGTGCTCGCCGTTGACGCCGTTCGGGTGATGGTGTCCGCCGTCCAGCGACAGCCCCAGACCCGCGCTCTGGCTCGCCAGCTTGATCTCCTCCAGCCCCTCCGCTTCCTGCTCCGCCTGCACCTTCTCAAACGTCGTCTCCTGGTAAAAGAGAACGTACGCGCACGCCGTGCCCGGCTTGTCCCCAAAGAAATTACGCACGTAGTGCTTGTCGACCGGCTCCACCATCTCGTCGTCAAACAACAGCCACCCGCGCTCCTTGGTCTTGATCACCGCCACGTAGTGTCCGTGGTACGCGTTGCCCCCAATGTGCACCACCACCGCATACAGCTCGTACAACCGGTCCGGGTCCTCTGCGTCGTCCGTCGTGTTGAACATGCGCAGCTGGTACGGGTAGACCACCCGGTGGAAGAGCTTCTCCAACTTTGTGTAATTCTCCGCGTACTTGAACCGCTTGAGGTGCAACGCCAAGATCTTGGGCAGCCGCTTGATCTTCATGCGCTTCTCCGCCTCCTGCAAACCGCCGCACGTGTCGCAGTGGAACTTGTCCCGCTCGCAGAGCATCTCCTCGGCCGAAAACTTGCGCAGGCAGGACGTCACCGACGAGTGCTCCTCTAGGTCAATCGACAGGTCCAGAAACGTCTCGTCGCGCTGTGATGACGTTTCGCATGTCAGACACCTCGTCTCCGAAGTCAGCACGCCCTCAAAGATATCGTGCACCCAGCCAGACCCTGGCGTCGATATGCCGTCCGATGGCGACGTGGGCGACACGCCGTTTCCGTTGTAGATGGCCGCTTCCAGGGATTCCTTCAGACCGGCCTGTGGCCGCAGTTCCTCGCGTTCGCGCAGCAGCCTCGAGGAGGCCTCGACGTTCTTGATGACATCGTTCAGAACCAGACCGTAGAACTCGTGGGCGTCCTGGTGCATCGCCGTCTTGAAAGACTCGTTCGCTTGTCGGAACAGTTCGAGGAAGCGCAGGGGGCTGAGGACACCTGTGCGCGAATTGCTCTCAATAAAGGCCATGAAAATATCCTTCAGGCCAGTAAACGTGCACTCGTCCATGCCGTATGCGCCCGCATTCTCCTGTGCCAGTTCCAACACCGGGCCCGTGATCATGGCCTGCTTCTTCTTGTACTCTGGCGTGCCAGGCTTGTCTTCGGGGCGCACCGGCGGTGGCGCGCTGATCGGTTGGCCGAGAAGTGTTGGTTGCCGCGGCTTCATCGGCTGCGGAGGGGGGGGCTTCTTGTAGGCGGCTGGCGCCGCCGTCGTCGCTGCCGCCGATGTTGCGGCTGTGCCGGGAGCCGCGCCAGCCGTCGCGGTGGCGGCTGCGCCGTTGGCTTGTGGCCGGATCTGCACGTTGACCTTCTTGCGTTGGCCGTTTGGCGTGTCGGACGGCGAGTATGGTGGAAATCGAATGACATTCTCTCGGAAGATTTCGGAGTAGTAGAGGGCTTGAACGATCGAGTTGCAGTAACTGTGAGGACATTGGTTAGTGGAGGCAGCGCCGAGAGGGCAGCTAGATGTTGGATGGCTACCATGTGTTTCCAAACTGCAAAGCAGATCACGTCAGTTCTTGGCTCCGACGGCTCGGTGCAGATAACATACATTTTCCAAGCCAAAGAACTTGTCGGTTCCGTCGTCTCGTATCGGGCCCGCATTCTGCAGCATCTTCTCCAGCGGCGTCAACTCGGGCACGATCTCGTCCTTCTTCTTGTTGGACGACACATTGTTCGCAGCGTGGATCGTGGCCTAGGCAGAATGGTGGCAGGCGGCGGTCAATAATCAATAAGGGGCTCGGCTTCCCAGGACGGACGGCGACTGCGAGACTCACCACGCCGGGCTTCAACTTATTAAAAAAACTGGACATGGTTCATGCGTGGTGGACTGCCAGGCGAGGGGAATCGGAGGAGCGAGAAGGCGGCGGAAAAGGGACAGAGAGCGGAAAGCGGAGCTGAGCAGAGCGTCGAGGACGCTGGACGGCAGCTAGCAGCCTCGTGCAGAGCGTTCACGCCTCTCGGCAGCGGCAGTGTCGAACGAGTCTGGGCGAACCATTCATGGGCGAGGCCGGGAGTGACGGTGCGAATGTCGAATCCGGCAGACCGTTCTTGGCTCCTCTGCTATTTTCGGGTATGGGTATGGAGTGCGCACATTCGTGATTTGTCGTCGTCCGCAGCTTGGGAAGACCGGCACCAACTAGCCCGTATTATCACTCGTCTGTCGGTCTTGGCCTAGAGCGCAAAAAAGAAAGGGCGGGCAGAAGAGGCAGATTAGGGGTCGTTCTTGTAATTTTCCGGCCCGTCATGTTCTTGGGGCCTTGGGACCTTTGCGGCCTTGCAGTGCGAGGACCGAAGAGGAATCGCGCGAGGAAGCGGTGGCACCGCTTGGGTGCAAGGTTGACTGATTGAGAGATAGGTTAATAATGGCGTTCGGGGGAATGTACTCGTACTTGGTAGTCACGGTGAAATTCCTCACTAGGCCGAAGCTGGGGTGGTGGGAGAGGGGGGGTCCTTAAAGGGAACGGGCAAGTCTGTGGGGAGAGGGTGTGTGCGTGCAGTGGGCAGGCAGACAATGGGAGACTCGGGGGGGTAAGAGAGCGCGCGAGAGAGAGAGAGAGAGGGCGAGATGACGCAGGCAGCAAGAGTTGCGCATTTGCTAATAATAAAAGAACCAAGTTGGTCGTTTCGGGGCACAGCGAGGCAGGCCAAACCGTCCAAACAGGCCAAAACAGGCGAGTCAGAACGAGATAGGCACACTGTGCGAAGCTTTCGCTTGGCAAAAAAGGCCGGGGCGCGTTTATTTGCCTCCCCTCTTCCGCCTCTCCAGGTCGCTTGCGAAAAGCAGCCGTACCTTGCTTGCCTCCTTCCCTTACGGCGTTCGAGCGTGCATCCGTTGCGCGCGCACTAAGTCCCGCGTGCAGCTGCTGGGAGGCACGGGATTGGGCGAGGTAGCCCCCCCCCTCTTCCCCCCTAGGCTAGAACTCGCAAAATGCTCTTGCAACGTAGGAGGGGTTCGCAGCAGCACCAGCTATCTGTTCCAGGGGGGGGGGAGAAGGGTATGGTGGTGGATGGCCGAACAAGCAAAGCGCATTTCGCCACTCGCTGTGCTTCTCCCGCCCGCCGTCGCCGTTCGGCTTGGCCGAGCGCATTTGTGGAGTGGTTGGAGTGGTTGGAGCGCCTGTTGCTGGTTGCCTTGAGGGCTTGGTAAGCCAATGGTATCTCGAGTCTCCAAGGTACCTCAAGAGACAACGAGCAATTGGCGGCGGGTGTGGACGGAAGCGCGGGTGGAAGGTGAAGCAAGGGGGGGGCCATGCAGCCCCCAGAAGCCAACGTGTGTGGCCTTGCTGGTCGTCGTATCGTGCGCCAGTCCTATCCTCACCGACGGGAAGATCAGGGCGACCTGCGCCGTACTCGTACAGATGCAACAACACCAAGCCTTTTAGTCAGGTATGGCCAGGGTGGGGTGTGTAAGAAAGGAGGAGGCGGCGCAGGAAAGAACGGGCAGTGAGTGACAAGAGATACGGTCGTAATACAGGGCCGTCCATGGGCGGTGCCCCTCTGCCTACACTGTGCGCCAGGTGCGCCGCTGCGCCCCCCCGTCCGGCCCTGTGCCCTATGCGTGCCCTGTGCCTCTTGCCCCGTGCCCTGTGTTCCGTGCCCATTGCCCTGTGCTCTCTTGCCTAGGCTCCCCTCTTTCCCATTCCGCCCTGCCCTTTCGCCCTGGCCCAGGCCCGGAGCTAAGGTCGCAAAGGCCGGAGGCAAGCAGTGGCTAGCGCTCTCTTCCACTCCAGGCGAATCTAGCTGCTCCCCTCGTATTATCTTACTTGGCATTTGGGAAAACCGACAGGAACGGTCGGCATCGTCGCATACGGTGGCAGAAATCTCTCTCTCTTCCAGACGAGTCATCCCATGTTGTCTTCCGCCCACAGCACCCAGCGCCACGGACAGGCTCTAAAAGTGGAGAAGCCCGCGAGGCCGCCTGCGTATCGCGCTGCTACGATATCTTGGTACTCGTACTTTACCGCTGCGGATGAAGTACGAGCACTGCGTGGCGGGCACGTCCACCGCGTTAAAGGTAGAGCAACATCGATACCGTGGCCTTGACGAAAGAGGGGAGGGGGGGGAAGCCACGCGGAAAGCGGGCCCGTTTAATAATAGTGGACCCCTCTGGCGGGTGCTTGCCAACAAAATCCCAGTACGACGCGACAGGGGCGGCAAAACGCCCATTGTTCGTAATAGTTCCCTTCTTCCAGCAGGTCAGAGTACGAGTACTCGCAGACTTGGCCCGACGTCCAGAGACGTTACCCCTCCTTCGCTTCGCAAAGCAATTTGTCCGTCGCCTCCCACCCTTCTCCGCGGCTCGGGCGGACCTCCAGCCTGTTTTTTTGCCCTCTCGTGATATGCGCCAGCCTCCAGTTCTCCGAGGAACGGCCGCCGACCGATGCCCGAGGTGTGAGAATCTTACGGGTAAGCTTTGCCCGCTGCAGGCAATGTGGAAGGCAGCTCGTGGAAGCGCTCTTCTCGATCTTCCACACCCACACCCCATGCTACCCTCCTGCCCCCACTCACCCTTTTGACGAGTGCAACCCACACTTTGCATCTTACGACCTGCTCCGCTGGGCAGGCGGTCTTGGCTTAGCGTGGAAGCCAAACCAATCGACAGTCGGCCGAAGTGGGCAGGGCCAAGTCAGTGTTACTCGTACAGCGCGAGAGGCGAGATCGCGGGCAGTCGAGGTAGAGAGATTCGAGGCCGTTCGGCAGGGCGAAGCTCCAGTGTGCTCGTACTCTGTACTCATACTTGTATTGTGCTACAAGGCTATGGCGAGAGCGGCATGCGGAGGCTGGCCGACGGGCAGGCCGACGTGCAGGCCGACGTGCAGGCCGACGTGCAGGCCGAAGTGCAGGCCGAAGTGCAGGCCGACGCACAATCCCTCCATCCGGATCTGCATGGAAGTGATAGCATGCAGCGACAAACCGGTTGCAATCAGCCGGATAGGGACGGGAAAAAAGCAGGGTGGAGGTCCCTCGGAACACACGGGACAGAAGCCCAAAGTGCTGACAAAGTCTCGGAAGAGGGATGAAAACGCAAATCAGAAGAAACAGGATAACCCTCACGAGACAGCACGCCACACAGCCTCTCACTCCTTCTTCGGCGGCGGTGCCCCGCCAGTGGTCGGGAAGCCCATGAAGATCTTGAAGTAGTCCTGGGCAGGGTCAGCGGTGGTTCGTCGAGACACGGTCGAGACAGGAACCAAAAAGGACTCACGTAAATCATCCATTGCAGGCCGGTCAGGGTGCCGATCATGACGATCCGCACCGGAAGGCCGTTCCACAAGCCGGCGAAACCAATGTCGGCGTAGATGCGCGACACGGCGCCGCCAAAGGCCTCGCCCGGCTTACGCGACGCGTTCAGCTTGCTGACCAGCACATCAGCCGGGTGCGAGACAATGGCGCACAGGATGCCGGCCAGGTAGCCGCCGGCAAACGAGACGCCCGTCTGGGCGGCCTTGCTGTAGTCGGCCTTTTGGCCGGGCAGCCGTGCGTAAATCATCTCGACAATGGTCTCGAACGAGGCAAACTTCATCATCGTGTACGGGATCTGCCGGCCCCAGAGCGGGTACAGGCCCTTGTACAGGCCGGCAATGCCCTCGGACGCCGTGATCTGGCGGAAGCCGTCAAAGGTGCCGCTGAACGGCGACTTGAGGCTGCCCTGCATGCGCACCTTGACGGCCTCAAACGGGCACAGCGCCAGATCGGCCAGCACCTCGGCCGATGCCGACGCCGCCAGGTACACGCCCGTCTTGTAGCGATGCGCCCGCTCCGGGCCGACCACGTCCGAGTACTTCTTCTTGAAAAACTCATACCAGCCGTACTTGAAGGCGCCCTGGGCCGAGTAGCCAAACAAGGTCGGACTCCAGCCGGTGAAAATGCCTCGCACGCCTTCGGTCTTGTAGATCAGGCCCCAGCCCTGCACGTTGCTCTTGTACAGGCTGGCATCGACCTGGCGACGCGTCTTGACCAGGTCCAGCGGCGTGACGGCCGTGTGGGTGACGCCCTGCAGGGTACAAGTAGTGAGTGAGCCGGAGGGCGGATATCAGAACGGGCTCGAGTGGGGAAACCTCTTATCGGCCTCGACTTACACACGCCAGCAGCCCGCCAAATGTGCAGGCCGCATAGTACGTGCCCGAGTACAGCTCGATGCCGCCGGACGGGCCCTTGGTGGCGGCCGCCGCCTTTTCGAATTCGCGAGTGGCTTCGGCGCTCAGCTTGTGCGCCTTGTCCTTGGCATCGTCAATGACCGAGTAGGCAACGCACAGCTCCGGCCGGAGAGTGGGGCGGTGCCGGGGGACGGTGCTCGGTAGCGTGCGATTGGCGTAGAGCGGGTGGGCACCGAAACTCTTTTGCAGGGAGTCCTGCTGCGGATACAAGGACATGGTGACGGCGAAGCTATTAAGGAACGAAAGAGGAAAGATTGGAGTCAAGCCAGAGATCCGGTTCGTTGATTTGATGCCCGTCCGGCCGATAGTACGATGGTATCGTGATGAGAGGCTGGAGAGAAGCAATGGATGACTGCTGATAAGGAACAGCTCAGGTTTTCCCGCAAAAGAGAGATGAGGGGTTCGGCAGCCCGTCAGCAACGGGAGGTGTGACAGAGGAACATACGCATTATATAGGGATATTTTTATGGGGCGCATCCCCGGACAGTTACGAGGTTAGGAAAGGTGTGCAACGTATTTACGATTTTTAAAGCAAACTACGGTCCGTCTACCGTTGCTTATGTCCGGTATTTTGCAAAATGTATGTTCATCCTTATTTCAAAGGTTTCAAACTCATGTTTTGAAATTCCGAAATTCCAATACTCTGTATTTTAGTAATGTAAAACAGGTTCACAAAAGATATCATAACTTTGACTACTCGCCAAATTCCATTTCCATGTTTTTGGGCGCTGGCAGGCTCTCAGCTAGTAGAGTTGGTGGCTGCCACATTGGGCGGGGAAACTTGCTGATCTTACCACTTGCGGGGCAGTAGTTGAAAGGCTGTAGGCGCCAAAGCTGGCAAGTGCTGACAAGAGGTCCAGTATCAGAGAATTCATGCGGTGCATTGGTCGGCTCTTGGATTTACTTTCCAAGTGTGCCACTCTTAAAAACAAGGAGGCCACGGCAACTTTAGCTGTACCGTTTGTGCGACGCCTCGCCTTGATGGGCGGCTTTAGGGGCCGGACAGCCCTGTCAATGACAGAAGCCAGGCATTGCTGTCGTGATATGTCTAGAACCCAGAGGGCATGCTGTTCCACGACATGCGCGATCAAGACGTCTCGGGAGTTCGAGCAAGGGTGCCCCGCCCAGCTGGACTACCCCACTGGGGACGACTGCATTGTGCAGTATCAATTCGGCGCTGTCTGCCAACTCGTTGGAAAAAGCAGCGTCTCGTACTCGTAACGAGCCGCCCCGCCACTCTTGCATGTGATTGGCCCGTGAGGTGCCAACGAAAAATCCATGCCCAAAATCCATTGCATCACCTGTCTTTCCTCGATTCGAATCACGGCCAGGCTCCCAAACCCCTCCTCCACAACCCGCCATCTTGCCAACTTTACAAGCCATGGCAACCATTGCAACATCGGCCGGCGCTGAGCCGTTTGTGTCCAAGTGGTCCAGCCGGTACCGAGGGGTGCGTTGACACATTCCTGTCCCTGCTCTCTTTGCAGCAATTTTTTTTCTCCCGCCTTTATCTTCCCCCACTAACATTATGCGCTCCCCCCCCCCCAAGGCTACTGTCGAGGACCTCGAGCCGCCCGCGGCGCTCTCCCTGACGCCCTCCGACACCGTGGCCGAGGCGCTCGCGGCCGCGTTTGAGCGCGACTTTACGCACCTCACCGTCGTTGACGGCGCCACGCGCGCGCTGCTCGGCTACGTCTCGCAGCCGCAGCTGCAGCGGCTGTTGGCAGCCGGCCAGATCGCGCCCGACGACACGCTCGGCAGCACGGCGGCCCTGACCCGCTTTGGCTTCCGGCGCCGCGGCCGCGCC
Source organism: Leptographium galeiforme (assembly GCA_004028395.1). NCBI lineage: Eukaryota > Fungi > Ascomycota > Sordariomycetes > Ophiostomatales > Ophiostomataceae > Leptographium > Leptographium galeiforme. The sequence goes on from RQWE01000302.1 coordinate 21,735, forward strand.
TTCCGTGTGATCACCATGCAGACGCCGCTGGAGCAGCTCGAGGCCTTTTTCGCCGGCGTCGACACGCGCGGCGAGCCCCAGGCGTTTGCCGTGATCACCGACGAGCGTCGCCGCTTCGTGCTCGGCGTTGCCACGGCTGCCGATCTCGAGGAGTTTGCCAAGCGCCGGCCAGCGTGAAGAAGAGGTAGAGTCAAGAAGCAAGAGGTGGAGACGGAGAGATGGAAGAGATGGGTTTCTTTCAAGAACCAAGGTTTGCATCGAGCCGTTCAACACTGGCGTTTGGGATATGGGAGAGGATTGGGGATTTTTTTTTTTGCTTTTCATAGGGCACAAAAAACAAGGCAACTTATATATACACCGACTCTGAGTTTATTCCGGCCTACGGGCCCGTTTCTACCTTGCGGCTTGTCCCCGAGAGTTGTCTTTGCTAGTAGTTCAGATCCCCGTCCTCGTCTTCCCGCTCGCCGACAAAGTCGTAGATCAGCTTGACGGCCACGCGCTTGGAGCCCTTGGTGACGACAATGTTGCGCACATAGCGGCGGCTGCCGTCCTTGATCGTCTGGAAGCCCCAGACCTGAATGGCTACCCAGCCGCCGGAGGCGTCCTTGTTGACCACGTGGCTGACGACAAGGTCCGCGTCGGCCGGCCAGCCGTCGCCCAAAAACTCGTCACCAAACTCCTTCACCACGGCCGCCGCGGCGCCCGGCCCGCGCTGCCAGAGGGTGCGGCCCTCGACCGAGCCAAAGAGCCAGTCCTTGTGCGCGCGCCGCCGCCCGTCGATGCACCGCTTCTCCGTCGTGCCCTTGATGCCGCCCGACAGCGTCTGGTCAATGTTGACGTGCGTCACGAGCTCTGCGGGATCCTCAATCGCATCCACAGCCGGCGACGCCGGCGCCTGCACCTCCGTCACATGCAGTGTCACCGTCGACGCATTGATGCCCTTGCGCGTAATGAAACCAACGCCCTGCAGCGCCAACACCGGCTCAAAGGCATCCGAGAGGCTCTTGTTCTGTTGGGAGTGGTCAGTTCTTTTTGCCCCTTTTGCCCATCAAACATGCCCCCCCAGCACGCATTCCGGCACGCACCATCTGCCACCGCCCATTCAGATTGTCAATCGTCTTGCTATTCGGGGCCGCCATGGTGACTGTGGTGGCTGTGGTGACTGTGCGCTGACTTGGTGTTGACTCGGTGTCGTACTCGGTGCTGACTTGGTGCTAAACTTCGTGGCGGTGAGGCGGGGAGTTCGGATGGGCAGAGACCACGCTATAAGTGGCGGGACAGCCGAGTGAAATAGAAAGGAAGGGAGGATGGAGGAGCGAGAATCCTGTCGATCCCACTGTCTTGTGTCGGGCCCATGCATCAATACGGGTGCGGCAATGCCGAGGAAGTCTTGCATGTGTCCGTGTGCAGCTAATTCTCACGTGCAAGTTTGCCTCCCAACGATTTCACATGTGCGAGCCGCCCAGCCTTGAAAGCCACGCCTGAAGCTGTTAGAGAGTAAGCTTCCCGCGACACCACATTGCCCCGCATTCCGTCCCAACGACACACTCATCTTACGGTTGACACTTCTGATCCTGGCGAATCACGAGACAGCAAGCCTGAAAAAGAAAATTATGCAGGATATCTTAAAGTAACGCTCCGGTACATGCAACCGTGGCCCAGATGATGATGAAAAAGAGGCGAAGAGGCGAAAAGGCGATCAAGGCGATAAAGGCGATACAAGCCCAAGGAGGAGTGGCGGGACGCTCCGTGCTACGGCCACCAGTTCATCTTCTTGTAGCTTTCAATCACCTCCTCCACCAGCTCCTGCGTGATGGTCGGCGTTGCGTAGGTGAACCCGACCAAACGCTCCAGTCGACTCCCGTCCATGCTGAGGTCCGTGTCCTTGAGCAGCTCCTTTTCCATAAACGGCGACAGCGGCCCCGGCCGCGTGATGCCGGCCTCGGCCAGCAGGTCCGCCCACGGCCCCAGCACCTCGTCATTCACGTCCTCGACCACGCTGTCCATGTTCAGCCGCGCAAACGTGCTGATCAGCTGGCCCTGGAAGCCCGTCTTGATGCCAAAGATCTTGCCAATGATCTCGGCCACCGTGCCCTGCGTCGTGGCGCCCTTGTCCACCACGTTGAACACGGGCACCGTCGTGCCCATGGCCTTGGCGTCCCAGCCGGCGCCGCCGCCCTTTTCGGCATACCACGTGGTTGCGTCCCAGAGCGCACGCGTCACGTCGTTGATGTGCACCGAGTTCGTGCGCAGATCCTTGCTCCAGAGCCACTTCATTTCGTCGTCGAGGGCCTTGTAGACCCGCGCCATGCACAGGGCCGTCGCAACCCACTGCGACGCATAGGGACCGTACACGTGTGCGAGACGGACGATGATGAGATTGAGTCTGCCAGAACTGGTTAGCAAGCGCTCCGTTGGCTGTGTGTAGTTGCCCGTGGCGGCTTGTGGCTGATGTGGCTGTTTGTGGCTGCCCGGGGCGACGTGAGACTATCTTACCCCTCAATCTTGGCAAGCTCCTCTTCGGCCTGCAGCTTGAAGACGGCGATGCGGCTCCAGGGCTTGAGCTTGTCCGACTCCTCGCTGGCCTTGGAGTCCGGCTTGTACACCATGCCCGTGCTCAGCTCGACAAAGGCCTTGACGCCGCGTTTGGCCGCCTCTCTGCCGACGGCCAGCGACAGCCCTAATGACCGCAGCCGGTACACCTCGTCATCCTGTGAGTAGCGCGTCTCGCCGCCGCAGTTGAAAACGTAGTCCCATTGCTTGCCGTCGGCTCGGTCGAATATCCGCGGCATCGATTCTGCAAGTCGTCGGTGTGAGCACGTCTGGCAGGAACTGGGATCGGAAAGGAGGGAGAGCGGAGACACCCACGGTCTCTGCTGGCATCGGCCTGGACGAAATTGGTCATGGAGCAGGCCTCTTCAAACTCGGGCGCCAGCCATGCCAGCTGCGGCAGCACTTTGTCGACGATGCGAAGCTCCGAGGCCAGCTTGTTGTCGTGAATGTAGCGGGCGAGGAAGCGGCCAATGTAGCCCAGGCCCCCGATGATGAGAACGGACGGTTTCTCGGCCATGGCGGGCGGGCCCAAGGGTGGGAGCTCCGGACGAGTGGGGGGGTGGTTGCGGCTCCGTGGGTGATCGACCCTCTAGATGATCCGTGTGAGGGGATGCCGTCAGCGATGGCGGGGGGGGG
>RQWE01000303.1:460-24937 GCA_004028395.1 Leptographium galeiforme
AGATCGCCGGGGGGGAAAGAGAAGAGTTGCGACAGAAGGCGACCGGAGAGAGGCGACCGGAGAGTTGCGAGTGTTGCGAGTGCGTCGGCAGGGGCTATTTCGCGAGCATTGGGGGCTGTCGGGGTTGTCGGGGTTGTCGGGAATGGGGAATGTCGGGGGGTGGTCGATGGCGGACGAGGGTTTTTGAGCCAAAAGGTTCGAGGGAGGTTCGATGGGATTGCGACGACGTGTCCAGGGCGAACCCGTTGCAGGGACGCGCCAGTGCTGCCTCGTGTCGGACCAAACGGGGCAGGCGGTGGGAGGCGGCAGAATGTTGGCAGACATGGAGCCGGCGGGTTGCGGGGAAAGCGGGCATCGGACGGACCACGATTGGGACCCAGTGACGGCAGATCCCAGATCCCCAGACCATCATGGCGGCGTCCGTCCTGCGGAGGTCGCTCCTATACGGTGGGTTGGGCCAGGAGAGGCAGAGGTAGTGTGGGCAGAGCAGCCGGCGCTGACAACGACAGTCCCGGCCTCGTCGGCCAAGATGCTGGCCAAGTCGCTGACGCTGGCGGCCGACAACATTACGTACGACCTGGAGGACGCGGTGGCCGAGTCGGCCAAGGCGGCGGCGCGCGTGGCGCTGCGGGCGCACCTGGAGAGTGTGGGCGGTCTGACGGGGCGGCGGCCGTTTGGCGAGGTGGCGGTGCGCATCAACGCGGTGTCGACGCGGCACGCGCTGGCGGACCTGCTGGCGCTGGGCCCGCGGGCGCTGGCGGCGGTGGACGCGGTGGTGGTGCCCAAGGTGGAGGGGGCGGCGGACCTGTCGTTTGTGTCGGACGTGGTGCGGCACGTGGGAGGAGGGGGGGGTGAGGGTGAGGGTGAGGGAGGGATGGCTGAGGGAGGGAGGGGTGAGGGAGGGAGGGGTGGCAGTGAGGAGGAGACAAGGCCGAGGCCGACGCGGATCAAGCTCATTGCGCTGATCGAGTCGGCGCGCGCGGTCATGGATCTGCGGGAGATTTGCGGCGGGGCCGCTTCTTCTTTGCTCGCAAACGACAACGACACCCGCCTGCCCCTGCACGGCCTCGTCTTTGCCGCCGAGGACTTTGCCCTCGACCTCTCCCTCACGCGCACGCCGTCGCTGGCCGAGTTCCAGTACGCCCGCAGCGCCGTGGTCACGGCGGCGCGCGCGTTCCGCCTGCCGTCGGCCATTGACCTGGTGTGCACGGCGCTGCGCGGCGACGCCGCGGCGGCGACGCTGCGGGCCGAGTGCCTCAACGGCCGGTCCATGGGCTTTACGGGGAAGCAGTGCATCCACCCGTCGCAGGTCGCCGTGGCCAACGAGGTGTGGGGGGGGGTCGGCGCCCAGGAGGAGGGACTCGACGAGGACAGCAAGACGGGCCACGGAGATTTTTCTTCTTCCTCCTCCTCCTCCTCCCTCCCCTGGGCCGTCCGCATCCTCGCCGCCGCCGCCCGCGCCGACGCCGCCGGCCGCGGCGCCTTTGTGCTCGACGGCGCCATGGTCGACGCCCCCGTCGTCGGCAAGGCCCGCCAGCTCGTGGCCACGGCCGAACGCGCCGGCGCCGCCGACCACGTCGCCGCGCTCCGCCACCAGTTCCGCGACCAGCAGCCGGAGTGAGGCGTGGAGGCGTGGAGGTATACTTGTATACTTATACACGGTCGTACGCATGCAAGCATAACTCGATAAAATGCATCAACCGAATTAAACGCATCAAACGCAAATGCATCAAACGCAAATGCATCAAATATACCAAACACAAACTCTCATGCTCACAAAATCGGTATACATCGCTTCCCGTCCAGATGATCCTCTCCTCCCCCCCCCTACCGCCCTCTCGCCCGGTCCGCACTCTGTATCGCCGCGTCCAGCTCCCGCTCCTCCGCCTCCAGCCGCGCCACATCCTCCGCCGTCATGCCGTCCTCCACCAGCGCCGCCACGTGGTCCTCCAGCACCGCCGGCGTCGCCGTGGCCGCCGGCACCGCATCCTCGTGGTCGTGGTACACCCCCTCCGGCTCCGCCGGCGCCGCCTGCGCCACGCTCCTCGCCGCCATGCCGCCCGCCATGCCGCCCGCCAGCGTCTTTTCTGCCGCCATGCCCGACCCCAGCCCCGAGTCCGTCCCCAGATCGGCCTCGCGCGGCCGCGCCAGCTGCGGCGAGTCGTACCCGCCCTTGCCGCGGCCGCGCCGCCGCCAGTACATCGACGCCAGCGCCCCCAGCACGATCGCGAGCCCGGCCACCACGCCCACCACAATGCCCGCAATGGCGCCGCCCGAGACGCCGCTCTTGTGCTTGGAGCTCTTGTGCTTGGAGCCGCTGGCCGTCGACGTCGACGTGTCCGTGGCCCCCGGCGTCGCCGTCGCCGTGCCGTCCGTCTCGTTCGGGCCGTCATTGCTCGGCAGCCCGTTCGTGGTCTCGCAGCTCGTGGTCTCGCTCTTGTACGCCGTTGTGTCGTAAAAGGGCGCCGGCCTCACGATCGTGCTGGGTGTGGTGTCGACCGTAAAAAGGCGGCTGTAGGTCACACCCGTGCACGTCGACGTGTTCCAGCCGGCGGCCAAGTAGAGAAAGTGGCCCGGCGTCAGGTCCGACAGGCCGGCCAGCGTGATCTCCCAGGCCCGCGTCCCGTTGGGGCTGAACTTCACGGTCGCCGAGTCCGCCCGGAAGCCGATGCTGTTGCCCGCCGACGCGTTGTACAGCGTCTTGGTCTGGTTGCCGTCAATCAGGGCAACATAATGCATCGTGACGTCGTGGGTGGTCGAGAAGCCCATGGTCGGCTCCTCGCTCTCGCTCTGGAGGAAAATGGCAGCACTCGGCTGCGACGGATCCTCTCCCGTAATGGTAAAGGTGCCGGTAGCCTGCAGCGCCACGGGCGGCGACGTCGTCGACGCCGAGGCCGTGAGCTTGTTCTGCAGAGACTCGGTGGTCGTGGTCGTGACCGCGGGCGTGGCCGTGGTCGTTGGGACCGTCGTGGACGTGGACTTGGTCGCTGAGGCCGCCGTGGACGTGGTCACAACAACACTGTGCGTCGACGTCGCCGCTCCTGCGCTGTTGAAGTAATAGCAGACCGACGTTACAGTTACAGACCCGGCGGTCCAGCAGGAAGTCGAGGAGACCGGCACCGCCTCGCCCACGGCGGCTCGTGTGGCACCGACGGATGCCAGCACGACGAGCCACAGGCCCCGCGAGAGGAGCTGCATGGTGTCGGTGAGGATGGGTGTGTGCAAAGAAAATAAAAAATGCGAGTTGGAAATCGAGTCGGCCCAAAAAAAAAGGGGAATGTCCCCCCTCGGGAAAAAAAGAGGTCGCCAAGAAAATCACGGCCCGACCGTCAGACAAATGCTCGCCGCCAGAAAGCACAACACGGTCTGGCGAAGCGAGACAGTAAGAGGAAAAGGAGGAAGGGGTGGCCGCGAATAGGGAATCCCCCCAAAAAAAGCAAACGAGAACACGACAGCAGAGAGAGAGAGAGAGCGCAGATGGGATAGAAAGACAGAGGGAAGGAGGAAAAAAGGGTCGGGAAATGCGAGACGGAAGGCACAGCGAGTTCGTGCAACCACCCACTACGACCAACCCACGCCAAACCGCTTCCTTCCCGTAATCCTCGTACTCGTCCTCTCTCGAATCCTGCCCAGCGGCGGCCACTTTTTTTTTTTGGCTTGCGTCCCCCCCTCGAATCCTACGACCGAATACAGCCCATTCCTTTGAGACCGATGCGGCTCCTGAGGGCCCGCCAGCGCCACGCCCTACGACGTATTGGGCGCCAAGTGTAGAGTCTATCGCTGGGGGGGGGGGGGGGGGGGGTAACCATAGTGGCGTACGGAGTACGGAGTAGAACGCGCGGGATCCACCAGCACAGCCAAAGCCCGCCAGTAGAAACCTGCCGTGGCCCAGCCGCACGCTACCAGGGCGGCACGTCCTCCTCCCACGACGTTGTGGCTTGGCCCATTTAGGGCCGACCTTGGCGGCTGACCAGTGGAGCAGAAGGGGGGGGGACAGCGGTGGAGCCAGCGAACCGAAATGGGCCAGGACCCGCCCCAGCAAATATAGCGGCCACTCAGCGCTGTGCCCCAGCCCCCCTCGTGGGCCCCCGAATGGCGCCCTGGCGGCGGGGCGCTGCGGCGTCTCGAAGCGGACGGGCTGTGCAAACTTGGCGAGATCAGACCGCTTTCCGTTTCGTCGTACGGAGTATCTACAGAGTACTATTCGTAAACCACTCGTATCAACAACTACTCCATGAACTACCCCATGAACTACCCCCTATGCAAACATGAGCGAAATCTCCTGCTCCTTCCCCAGGTCGTCGTCGTCGTCCTCGTCGGCCCACGGATCCTCCAGCCGGATCGCCGGCACCGCCGCCGCCGGTCGCGGCCCTGGCTCTGCCTCGGCCCTGGCCACCGGGCCCTCGTCAAAGGAGCTGTCAAAGATCATGGAGATGCCCTCGCTGTCGGTCACCGGTATTGTCGATATTGTTGCGGCCGCCACGGTCGCCGTCCCCGCCGTCGCCATAATCGGCAGCGTCCGCGTCCGCTCGGCCGACGGCCGTCGCACGTCCAGCGACGCCGACGAGGACCGCTGCTCGGCCGAGAGCCGAAACGGCCGTCCGTTGCTGTCGCTGCGGTGGTGGTCCGACGGCAGACTGTTGCGGGCCGGCGACCGCATGGGCGATCGTAGGGGGGAGCGGCCGGCCGAGCGGGTGGCCGGCGGCGGCAGCACCGGTTGCGGCACCGGTTGCGGCACCGGCCCCGGCACCACGTCCAGCCGCATCGGCGGCAGCGTCGACTCCAGCTCGCGCACCTGCAGCTGCTGCTCCAGCGGCACGTCGTCGTCCGTCTGGCCGTACCGCAGACCCTCGCCGCCGCCGCTCTCGCGCTCGCGCGCCAGCTCCGCCCGGATCGCGTCCACGTCAAACAGCACCCCGTGGTTGTTGCCCGCGCCGTCCTCCGTCTTGGACCCGGACTTGTCGCCCCGGTCGCCCCGGTCGCCCCGGTCGCCCCGCGCCCGTCGCGCCGCCGCCGACTCCTCGTAAATCTCCCACTCCTGCTTCTCGCCCTTTTTCTTGCGCCCGAAAAACGAAAAGGCCCCCCCGCCGCCCTTTTTCGCCCGGCTCTCCCGCTCCAGCTCCTTGCGCGCCTCCTCAATCTCGTCAATCAGCTCCCGCTGCCGCTGCGCGTGGTTCTCCGGGTCCGGGTCCTCGATCTCGCTGAACTCGTCGCTCTCCATCAGCCACCCGCACTCGCGCAGCAGCCGCGGCATCGCCGTCCGGTAGTCCATGTGGCCCACCACAAACTCCGTCACGTCCATGTTCTCCATGCCCGGCACCCCCTCCACCGGCCCCAGTCCCGCCACCCGCCGGATGCCCCCGTTCGTCAGCCGGAACAGGTATCCCAGGATCCAGTCGCTGCGGTTGTACCCGTTGACAAACCGCCCCGCCACCACCGTGCGCACCCGCAGAAACTCGTCCTTCTTGAACACGATCGGCGACCCGAACATGTACACGTTCTGCACCAGCCCAAACGCCCCCTTGCGCGCCAGCTCCAGCAGACACGAGTAGATCACCCGCGACCCCAGCGAGTAGCCCACCAGCGTGATCGGCCGCGTCCCCAGGTTGCGGTCGATCAGCGAGTCCGCCAGGATCAGGCCCGCCATCGTCGCCCGGTCCAGCGACACCGCCCACGGGTTGTCGATCAGGTACGACAGCTTAGTCAGCACCACCGGCAGCTGCAGCGCCGCCATCAGCGACACCAGGATCGTGCTGCCCAGCACCTGCTGCAGTCCCTGCGTCAAGGCCTGTTTGGTTAGTTTTGGAACACACCACACCAGTCCAGCCACCCCCCCCACCCCCACACTCACCTCTGTCGCCAAAATGTTGATCGTGTCGCCCATGCTCGTCAGCATCTCCGGCTCCCACAGCACCGAGTAAATGTCCCCCATCACCGGGTCCACCGTGCTGAACGGCAACCGCACGTCGTCCACCTTGCCCGTCATCCACCCCGACACCGTCACAATCAGATTCACCCGCTTGTTGTTGTGCAGCGGCCGGTACTCAAACGTCTTGACCGCCCCCGTCCGCCGCTCCGCCGCCCGCCCCCCGATCACGCTGCCCGACGCCGCCGCCGACGACGTGATGATCGCTGCTCCGCCCGCCCCCGCCAAAAAGCTCGACGTGCCCGTCACCCCGATCGTCGTGAAGCCCGCCGCCAGCCCGGCCCCGATCACCGGCGCCAGCAGGCCCGCCGACAGCCCAATCACCAGCCCGCCGCCCACCGTCGCCAGGCCCATCATTATGTACCGCCGCTTCAGCGCCAGCTTGCGGCGCGCCTCCATGTGGTCCTTCTCGTCCCAGTTCTCCCGCTCCGCGTTCTGCTGCATCTCCAGCGCCTCCGTCACCTTGCGCTCAAACTTGCAAATGTCAATCCACGGCACGTCCAGGCTCGCGCCCACCGCCTCCAGCAGCGTCCGCGACCGCGCATCGTACACCGAGTCCGCGATCAGCACCAGGAACAGGTCGCACAGCACCGTCCACCGCAGGTCAATGTCGATCTTGGCCGTCGTCGGCAGCTGCGACGGCGTCCGCACCGCCGGCAGCTCCTCGCCCGCGTGCTCCTCGTACGGCGGCGGCGGTGCCGCCGCCGCCTCCTCCAGCCGTCCCTCCAGCCGTCCCTCCGACCGTCCCTCCGGCCTCCCCTCCGGCCTCCCCTCCGGCCTCCCCTCCCAGTCTTGGCTGGGCCGTACCGGCGTCGACGAGCCGTCGCCCGCCATCGGATTGCTCACACGGGAGTTGGCCATCAGCGCCGGCGTCAGATCCTTGGCCACCACCCCGTGCTCGCTCAGCTGCTCAATCATCACCTGTTCCGCCAGATTAATGTCCATGTGCGCGTACAGCCGGATCATCATCTTCTGCGACCACATCCGCAACGCCTCGCCCGCCGTCCGGATCGCCCGCCGCGTCCGGCTCGACTTGCTCAGCGGCATGCTCTCCGCCGCCTTGATCATGTTGGACAGATGCAGCCGCGTGATGCCCACGTACGCGATCCGCTGGCCCTCCGTCAGCAGGTCCTTGGTCGCCTCCATCTGCGACACCGTGTCCCGCTGCTGCTCCTCCTCCGCCAGCATGCTCGTCCCCCCCGGCTTCTGGAACAGGTACTGCGTGTTCTCGTCCATGCTCGTCGCCGACTCCGCGTCGTCGTCCACCAGCACCCGCGTGTACCCCTTGCCCGCCCCGCCCAGACCCGCATATCCGTAGCTGTCCTCCTCCGTCTCCACGTGCTCCCGCGCAATCAGCCGGTTGTCGTCGTCGTACAGGTCGTATGGCGCAAATGCCGGCATCGTCTGCCACCCGCCGTCGTCGTCCGCCTGCGCGCCCGCCTCGCCCGTCTCCGTCGACAGCTTCTGGTGCGAGAACTCGGACAGCTCGTTGCTGGCCGCGCTGGCATCTCGTGCATGCTCCTTGGTAAAGTCCTTGGTGTAGCCCTTGTCTGCCTTTTCGGCCGCCTGTGCCTGTGCCTCCGCCGCCGTCACTGTCACGGTCGCTGCCGCTGTCGTGGCTGCCGCTGCCACCACAGGTACTGCTGCTGCCGCACCTGCTTGCTCTTTCGGCGGCACCGGCGTCCGGAGCCCGTCCTCATCGTCGCTGCTGCACCCCCCTACTGTGATTTCCGTCTCGCGGACCACCGGTCCAGCATCAGCGCCCCGCAAGGACGGCCTCCTCTGCGGACTAGATGCATCCTTCTTTGGTTCTTCTTCTGTATATTGTATCACCTCCGGTTTGGGGATCGGCAGCCCAAAATCGTCCACATTGGTCGGCACTGCAGCCGCCGCAGAAGCTCCAGCTACGGCCTTCGTTGGAGCCGGAGCCGCCGGCAGCACCGCCGTTGGGTTCGCCGGCCGTTTTGTCTTTTGCTCGTCGCGTGCCGTCGTGGTCACAGCTGTTTCTGGTTCCCCACTCTTTGCCGTCTCGTTCTTTTCGCTTGCCTCCGTGGCAGACGTCTCTGGAAGCTTGCCCTTGCCGGCCGTGGGCTCGTCGGTCGCCGCCATCGCCGGCCTTCTCGCTGTCAGGAGAGAGCCGAAAAGACCAGGACGTGGGGGAAGTTCCGGCTATCGAGTGCCGAACATCACAAGCAGGAGGCGGTTTCGGGGGCGGTTTGGCAGGCTGTCAGGGGTTCACAAGAGGTTTCGGAAGGCGGGATTGGCTGCCCCACCTCACATAAGCCTCGACCAAAGGGATGATGAGAGAGAGCGACCAGACAAGTCCACGATGCACGGCGGATGCACAGAGCGGGATCCCTACTGCTCATTCTCCCCGCTGACGGTCGATATCACCACCGCCAAAAAGCACATGTGGCTTTCTTTGTCTTGATAGTGCCATGTCCATTGACTTAGCCACAGCTGACAGATGCGCCACAAGACAAGGCGGTGAGCCGCCACACCAAACACAGTGTGAAGTCATTTTAGCACTGTCCTTACATCATCCATTCTAGACCCTTGGCTTCTGATCTTTGGCTGCCCTAGTGGTCAGTCATGTGTTTTCGATCCCGATGGCATGTTTTGCGTGCCTGCCGATGAAGCATACCTCCGTAAGGACGAAATAAACACAGGCTAGGAGGTCGCGCCTCGTATGGTAATTTTAGTCCGCCAGTATCAAGGAAAAACGCGCTGTAAGATTGCAAGGCTTTGAGCCGCACAAGTTGGAACCGTTGCCTGGCGCAAAGTATCCTGCTTGTACGAGTACGAGTCCTCCGTAAGATACCATACGTCGTACTTACAGTTTGCTGTGGGCCGGTGGTATTAACGGTTGGCGCACTGATGTTAATTTCCAAAGTGCGCCGTTACTGTCGATTAGGTTATCGGTGTCCGGAGCTAGCCCGTGCTTCGAGGTGCCAAGTATCTTGAGATAGTCGGAGAACCACTGCCGGTGCCGGTTCCGGTTCCGGTGGGCGTTTTCATTGCCGGTTCCAGAGGCCGGAGGACGGCCGTGGCTCAACCGTGCCGCCCATCATGTCGCTGGCCGCTGAGTAAAGAGGACACGCTTTACTAAGGCGAGAACCCACCCGCGCACTCTGCAAGATGACGTAATGCTAGTGCATGCTTGGCATTCCTGGGTTCCTGTAAGGAGCGCAAATCGATAGATAGCCCGTAGCGCACTCCGTACTCGTATGTATGTATGTACGGAGTTGGAGTACTCGTACGGTACGTCGTAGATCGACAAGCCGTGTTACGAGTACTCCGTACATACGAGTACGTATGAGTACTCGTATCCCCATTCATTCGGATCGGCCTTTGGTGCCCAGAAATTGAGACAACATTGCGCTAACGGCCCTGGCTCCTGGCTGACGCGTCAGCCGTCGACACAGGGCCTGGGTTTTTCTTATTTTTATTTCTTAAATTCTTACCATTCCTTTTGACAGCCCCCCTGTCCGGCTGAAAGAAAAAAAAAGTCTTTGGCAAATGAAGAGGCCGATGCGGCCAGCGGATCGGATTGTGCCATCTCAACGTCATGCCAATGCCGCTGCGGTCTCGTTACGCACAAGTCGGTGGTGCGAGACTCCGTGCGGGCGCAGCCGCGGTACTCGCACTCTTAAAAGGACCCGTTTTGGCACACGCCCCGGTGCTTGTTTGGACGCTTCCAGGCTTTGCTTGCGAGGCCGCCCGGACTCTGTCGGCAGCAGGCGGAGAACCCGATAGGATATTGTGCACGGGAGAAGCTTAGTGTCCCTGATGCGACTCGTACGAAGTACAAGTAGAGCTTCACGTAGTAGCGTCCCACTCGCAATGGAGAGCGCCGTTGCGATTGTACATGTCCAAAGGGGAAAAACTGCAAGAGCAGCAATTTGGCTAGGCTACGCGAGGCGACGTCGCTGACCGACGGCGGACGGTCGGCTGGTTCGCAGATCCGCCGCCTTGTCTGGACAGGACGGCGGGAAAAAAAAAGCACAATGACACCAGCCTCTTATGGTCGTCTGGGTGGAGACTCGCTGGCGTAGAAACGCACAACGCTCGTCCGCCGCTGCACCAGAGAGGGAGAAGTGTACGAGAGTTACGTGTCGCTGTCGTAGGCTTCTGCCCATGTGGGTGGAGCCCCACGATGGGCAGCCCACGAGAGCAAATGCGACATGCGACGTGCAGAGGTGCGACGTGCGACGTGCGACGCAAGCACGAGCGCAGCATACGAGTACGATTCGAAGGGGCGGCCGTGTCCCCCATCTCCGTCAGTTCCGGGTGTCGGACGCTGGCGTTGTACCCCCAAGAGCATTATCGATGGCGCTGATGGCACGCCGGGCGCCCCTGCTGGGCCGTACTTGTACTGGCTGCCTCCTGGGACTGCCTCTTGGCATGTGGTGCGGCTGGGGGAGCGACCAGCAGCATTCTGCATTTTGCCCGCGTTCTGGCCACAACAAAGCCATGGCCAGACATTTGTATACGAGTACGGGGTATTACGGAGAACGATGCATGTACTCCGTACGAGGAATAGAAGGGGGGACTGTTCACCGAAAAGCCGCTGGGCACCGCCCATTCTGCCTGAAAACTCCGCAGTCAAGTCGCTGCCAGGGCCGTCGCCTCTTGCCCGTTGCGGTATAAGTCGCTTGCCAAGCAAAGCAAAATAACACCATGTGGCTGGACGTGGGGTTGTTCGGGGAAGCTACAAAGTACGAGTACGAGTACGGTCTACGCAATACGAGCTTCTCTTGCGGCCTGGCTGGCGCTGTCTCGGCCTGTCAAGGATTGCGCCCGTATTTTTGGCATGATTCACGGCAAGTATCTTGCTCGTATAGAGGAACTAGACTTGTTGGCGCTGCGGCGGGCGCTGCTGCAGGCGCTGCTGCTGCCGCGTCGTGCTATGCTATTCCTGCGTCCCGATCGGCCGTCTTCCTGCACCACTAGCCAGCTATCCTACAGGCGCCCAGTCACCGCCCGGGCGTCTATTGTTTCAAGACTGCAAGAGCGGAACCAGACGAGAGGAGCCAAGAACGACCGGGAACCCGAGCTCTGCCCAGAGAAAGAGGGGACCGCAATTCTCGGCGCTCGTGTTTCGATTGCGCTCGCCCACTTATGTATCTGACTACGAGCGATACCATCCAGCCACCGGCCGACCCCAGCCAAGCAAAAAGAGTCTAGAGTACCAGAGTACTTGGCAGCGCCTTTAAATAGCAATCTAACCGTCCCCCCCCCCCCCCCCCCCCCCCCTTCCCTCGTCTCCGGTCCCTTGGCTTTGCGTCACCGGCGATTACGAGAGCGAACCCCCGATGTGCAAGAGGCGCTTCTGTCGTCACCTGTCAGATCTCCTGCGGCAAACTCGCGGCATCGCCGGCCTTGGAAGTGTCCGGCCGTAATAATCTTACAAAACGGCCAGGGGCGAAAAAAAAACACACAGGTTACGTTGCCGACTTTCCCGCCGCCCAGCCAAACGAAACGGCTGTCCTCGAACCTGTTGCGTCAGACGGGTTTCTCTTTTTATTTTTCTGCCCATTATTCTTCTCCGTTTTGTTTCGCAACAAATTGTCCACCCCTTTGTCTGCACGCCCTCATGGCTCTGCCCGCGTAACGCCTACACGGAAGAAGCCAGGTTGCGCGCTGACAGCCTCCGCACGAATCACAACCCGCAGTCCGGCAGCCGCCAGGGGGCGACCTTGCCATCTGCATCGTTGCCGCTGCTGACTCGTGTTGCTCCGATCCCAGCCTCTCAACCACTTGCGCGCAGTCATCCAACCTGCACATCGATTAACGCACACGAACAAAGAAACCGGCGCGACCATTCATAATCGCCGCCGTCGCATCACCCTGCCATTAACACCACGCCACGCCTTCTTCTGTACGGATCCGGTCCTGCTTTGTGTTTGCACTTCTCCTTTCTCTGCGTTTTTACGTCTTTCGGTTCTTGGGGCTTTGATTCCTCATTGCTTCCTTGCTTTCCGCCTACTCAGCTTACTTCCTGCGCTCTCCGACCTCCCGACTCGTCCAGGCCGTTATTTCCTTTTTTTCGGTGGCCGCGCATTCGCCCGCGAAATCCTCGACGTACGCCACGCCACTGTCCGATCGCTCTCTTTCCTGCCCGCTGGCCGAGCAGTAGCAGCGCCGATCCATCGATTGGTCCTCACCACAAACGGCAACGAGGCGACCGCGACCAGCTAAACCGCCGCCGTTCGAGTAACAGCACAATTACCCAAAATGGGACGCAATCGCGGTTGGTTCTCCCTCTCTTACCCAAGCATGCACCATGGCCTTTTTTTTTTTGGCCAACCAACCCCTGTCACCAATGCCGGCTTAGCCAGCCTTTTCCTGACTTGGTCATACTTGGCGCCTAGCCTCCCCTCCAAATCTGTATCACCCTACTCTGTGGTTAGCGGTACCTGCCTGTAGCGGAAGCACACGCGTTTTGGAGGCAGCAACCCAAGTTGTTTTCCCCCCTTTTTGGTCCTTCGTCATTTTCCACCGCCCATAGGCTGACGTTGGCCGGCCTTGTTTGTCCGGCCTGCGCCACACCCACCCGTCGTATTTCCCCCCTTTTTTGCTAACTGGATTCGTCACCACAGTTCTTTCTTTTATGTCGCAGTTGTCCGGCTCGCATAGAGATTCTCGGCCATCATCACCGTCAACTCCGACGGACGGACTCACTTCCAGCGCAACATCATCTTCGCTAAGCGGCACGAAACAGGAACTGTCTGCTTCGCCCACTGAACAGTTCCCTCCGATCCC
Source organism: Leptographium galeiforme (assembly GCA_004028395.1). NCBI lineage: Eukaryota > Fungi > Ascomycota > Sordariomycetes > Ophiostomatales > Ophiostomataceae > Leptographium > Leptographium galeiforme. The sequence goes on from RQWE01000303.1 coordinate 13,152, forward strand.
CTCGTCACCCAGTCGTCCGGACTATGAGTCGGGCGACTCTCGCTTCGACACACCTACAAACGGCTCTCCCACCATCGGCCCATACGGCCGCGCACGCAGCACTTCTCGACCTCTATCTATTGTCCAGACCTACCATCCGCACATGATGGATATCAACGATACGATCCCCGAGCTGCAGCCCATTTTCACCTACCTCAACAGCAATGGAAACAAGCTGTACCAGGAGGGCTACTTCCTGAAGCTCGACGACCAGAACACTCGTGCGTCACCGTCTCCTTGTCCTCATTTCATCTTCATCTCCCCTCTCTCCTTCCCAACCACAGACACCATGACCTGACCATTATAGATGGTCGTCCCAACCCCGACCGCAGTTGGACCGAGTGCTTCGCCCAACTGGTCGGCACTGTCCTGTCCCTCTGGGATGCCGCCGAACTGGACGCAGCCGGCGACGATGGCGAGGTGCTGCCCAAGTTTATCAATTTGACCGATGCTTCCATCAAGATGGTTCGTTTGTCCTGCACGCCAGCCTGCCCCATCGTTCCCGCATCACGCTAACCGTGCTCAGATCGACTCCCTGCCCACTAGGACCGCCACCGAGCAGCCGCTCCAGAACATCCTCAGCGTGTCCACAGCTGGCCGGAACCGCTATCTCCTGCACTTCAACTCCCACCACTCGCTCGTGCAGTGGACTGCGAGTATACGCCTAGCCATGTACGAGCACTCGACCCTGCAGGAGGCGTACACCGGTGCTCTGATCGCCGGCAAGGGTAGGGCCGTCAACAATATCAATATCATCATGGACCGGTCCCGCTTCAAGACGGAGGAGTGGGTTCGCGTTCGCTTCGGCGCCGGTGTGCCGTGGCGTCGCTGCTGGTGCGTCATCTCGCCCCCCGACGAGAAGGAGATGGTCAAGCTGCAAAAGGACCGCAAGAAGCGCTCGCCGTACGACCGTTCGCATATGCCCACGCTTCTGGGCGACATCAAGTTTTACGACACCCGGAAAGAGGGGAAAAAGCAGAAGAAGGTCCAGCCCATTGCCACCTTGACGGACGCCTACTCCGCCTACGCCATCTACCCGCAGTCAAAGGCCTTGATCGATGCTTCTACGCTCATCAAGGTGGAGGGAACCATCGCCATCCATTCCGATCCGCCCTCGGCCACCGATGGCTTCGTGTTTATCATGCCCGAGGTCAACCCTGGTGTTACCGGCTTCGAGATGCTGCTTCGCTTCCTCTTCCCTGCTTGGGATACGTTTGGCCTCTACGGCCGCCCTGGCCGCCTCGTCGCCAGCGTCCTGGACCCGCGGTCTCTGATGTTCGCCATGCCGAAGCACAAGCGATACGGATACCTCGATGCCATGGATGTCTCTACCTTGGTTCTCACCGACGGCAGTTCCTCTTGGAACGAGCGCGAATGGAGGAAGCGGTTGAAGGAGCTCACGGGCCAGCGCATGACCGCCATTGAGGAAGACCCTGGCAGTGGGGGCACCAGCCGCCGCGCGTCCAACCGCAGCAACAAGAGGCTCAGCTTCGGTCTGAACGGCTCGCATAGTGCCAGCCCTGCCGACCGTCACCTGCTTCGCTCCAGGGTTGGCTTCACCGATGACAGCGAGTCGGGCCGCTCTTCTCGCTCGACTACTCCGGCTGTCAAATCCCTTATGCGAACCGATTCCGCCCCTCCGACGTCGGACCGCCACCGTATGCCTGGCTCCGCCATGGCCCAGGCCATGGGAGGACGAGCACGGAACTACTCGGATACCAAACTGACCGCACCCGTGCGTATGATGGGCGCCGATCCAAACGGCAGCTACCCCGGCTCGACCTCGTCCTCAAAGGGCCTGGCATTCACCTCTACTCCGGAGCGTGTCAGCTCTGAGGATGACAACTCGTCTCGGGGCACCACCCCACCCAGGGATCTGCAAGCGATGTCCAGACGGATGGAGACTCCCGAGCCAGTCCATGCACCCCCGGCCTTCAACCACGGGCCATCCTCGCGGCCGGCCGCTGCCCAATACCACTCGGCAGACATGCGGAGGGCCAACACGCGGCTGTCCCATTCCACTCTTTCTCAAATTGCACAGGGTGGCGATGCCCAACAGACCGGTGGCCAAGGCCTGGTTGAGCTGGATAGTCAGAACGGCGCCATGAACCCCATGGCGGGCTCTGCCGCTGCAGCAGCGCTGGATGCGAGCCGACCTATGGCCCAATCCAACTTTGGTCCCGTGCCCGATTTCCTACCCCAGTCCGGCGAGCACAACGTGAACCGCGGGCCTCGGCCGCAGCTGGGTGGGCTTCAGGTGAACACATCCAACCTCGGGCCACAACGCCCGTCGACAAGCGATGGCCGGTCTCCGGCCCGCTCTCCGGTTCTTGGTCCGGGGCCCCCGCCGCAAGGAGGGTACAATACGCAACGGCCGCGCACGCCGACTGGGCAGGCTGGACCGAATGGGGCTCCGGCACCGGCCCAGCTGCAGGCCTCACCTCCCATTATCAGAAAGCCACTGCCGCCTAACCAGAATGGCCCGTCTCGAGCCATCCCTTACGCTTCCGAACCCCTATCCGCCGTCTCGCCCACTCCGAGTGTCACCGCCTATATCATCGATGACGCCGCGCTCGACCAGGTTCCCTATAACGGCCAGGACGCGTTCAGACGGCCGCCGGCGTACCGCCAGGACACACAGGCTAGCGACGCGAGCAGTCGCTACGAGAACCCAGTGACCCAAGACTCGCGCGGTCCGCTGTACGGCGCTCAAGGCCAGCCAATGGGGATGGTAGCGCGGAATCCCGCGCTTGATCAACAGCCGACGCCAGCCAGCCCGGCGCGGAACGGACCATGGCGCCCGATGGCCCCACCCGGGGCTCCTGCTGGTGCTGGTGCTGGTGCTGGCGCTGGTGAAGGTCAGCTGATGCCGCCGTACGCCCTGCGAGGCAACATCGCTTCTTCGCCCTCGTTGCGCAATTTGTCCGGCTTTGACCAACTCAGCCCGGCGACCAACGCCCAAGGCCAGCCGCGGCCCAGCTCTCAAGGCAACGGTGGGCCAGGCGGCCATGGTGGTGTCAACACCAACCAGCGCCCGCAGCAACAGCAGCAGCAGCAGCAGCAGCAGCAAATGTATGGCGGAGGCGGAGGCGGAGGCGGTGGACGCCAGCCTGCGTCCAGCGGATATCCTGGACGGTGGCCTCAGCGGCCGCCGATGGGCCCACAACAGGGTGAGCAGCCCATGCCGGGTTCTTGGCCTATGAAGCCTGGGTCGACGTCCGGTCCTCAGCAAGGCCAAATGCCGGGTCCGCAGCAAGGTCAATATATGGGTGGCGGTAATCCCCAGCAAGGCCGGCAGCCCTACCCGGGGCAACCTGCCAAGTTTGCGGGACCCGTGCCCAACGGAATGGGACCACCGCGAGCGGGAAATGCTCCGGTCATGAACCAAGGCGTGGTGTATCCTGGCCGCGCTTTCTAGAGAATAACTAGAGAAGAGCCTCTTCCATCGTATCGTGGATTACAAGCGCAGCGCAGCGACGTTTTTTTGAGTAGAAATTTTCTTCAAGATTCCCACCATTATTTATTTTGTGTATTAGATAGAACTTCAGATGACGATGCACGACACCTCTCAGAAGCAAATGTTATTTCCGCTGGTTCATAATATGCAATGTGATCGATTTGTCCTATCTAGTGCTTGCGTAGATCCGATAGACGTTCGGGGACGGAAAGAGCAATGGATATATCCCAGCGGTCCTTCCGTTTCCGTATCCCCAGGTCGGTGCTGCGTGTACAACGAAAACTCCAGCACTAAAATAGACACCTGTACTTTTCTGATACCGTATTTATCCTCCAACATTTCGCATTCCAAGTCATCTCCAATTCATAAGCACTGTTGCGGTGGCGCCACGCCAGGGCCGACGAGTACGGGTGGTGCACTGGCGGACATTGGCGACATCGCGCGGCGGCTCTGCTGCTGCTGTGTCTTTTGCAGAGCTTTTTGCTGTGCTTTTTGCTGTGCTTTCAGCTGTGCTTTCTGTTGCTGTCGAGAGCAAATGACAGCACGCCGCTGCTCAAAGGCGACGGAGCGCTGGCGCTCCTCTTCAATGTGCACCTGGCGTTCCTGCAGGTCGCGGTCGGCGGCGGTCATGCGGCGCAACTGCTCGTCTTTTTGGGAGACGACACGGCTGGCGCGGAGACAGGCTCTGTCGATGCGGTCGCTGGTGGCCTCGTCGACGAGCGCGACGGGCACCGAGGCCGGGCGGCGCGCAGCCGAGCCGCCCCAGCGGCAGCGGAAGACGAGCTCGGTGACCTTGGAGTCCGCACCGTCCCCGTTCATATTGCGCCACACCACAACCGAGTCGCCGTCGTACAGCCGTGTCCAGTACCGCGAGGCTGTCTCGTCGTCCGTGTCGGCCGAGCTGATGGGCGTCTGGTTCACAAAGATGCCGCCGCGCGCCTTGGTCGACACATAGAAATGGTATCGGCTCGCAGCCGCTGCCGCCTCCGCCTCCGCCTCCACCGACACCTCGGCCGCGGCCGGCCGCCGCACCCACGGCTGCAGGTCCCGCGCCGGATCGTACCCGGCCTTGTGCCAGCCGTTGCTACCGCCGTCGCGTGTCGTGGCGCTGTCACTGTCGGTGCGCCACAAGAGCAGCTTCAGCGCACACTTGGGCACTTTCCGCTCCGTGCTGGGCAGGTACACAACCGTGTTGGTGGCACGGCGGCCCCAGGTGGTCACGGAGCTCGTGATGGGCACCATAATGTTCTGAATCGCGGACTTCGGCACTGACTCCAGGTACGCCACGGCGGTCTCCTGCTTGGGCATGATGGGCACAATAATTTGGGCATGTTGCGCTTGTGGGGGGGTGGTCAGATCGGCAGGCGGGGACGTTTCGTTGCTGCGGTTGGCAGGGTCCAACAGCGCCGGTGGCCGAATGTTTTCCTTCATGTCGGTGGCGGCATTGTCGGCGGCGGGGAGCGCTGTGTCTGACCGGTCCGATGGCGAGCGGGAACGCGCCTTTGTATCCCTCTCCTCTCGGGCCGCCATGGTGGAAGGCGGGAAGTGCTTCATGGCAAAATCCCAGAGCCGTGAGCTGCCCGGCCGGAAGTCCTCCTTTCTGGCAGAGGCTGCATCTTCAAACGCTTCAAGTTGCAGCTGGGTCATCTCCGGGTACTGGAGGTGGAAGCTGGACGGGTCGCCAGCCGTCCAGTACACCGACTTGCGCACAGGCTCATCAATCAGACGGCCGGTCTTGGAGTGGCTGATGGGCTGGACGGCCGCATACAGCTCTGCGTCTTCGTCACCGCTGTCCTCGTCAACTGCGTCGTTGGCGGCAGACTGGACGTGGCTGCTGGATTTGAGGCGCTTGATGGTGGGGTGGTCTCGCCGGGGCGTGCTGTCATACTCATCGCTCGAGTCGAGAGCAGGTTTCCGCTTGCTGCTGGAGAATTCGCTGACGGAGAGCTTGAAGTTGGGGGCGGCCAGCGATTTCATGTTCAGATTGCCCAGGATCGACTCAGCGCCGCCCAGGCTCTGCGACGCCACATCGAACGTGAGGTTGTTCAACTGGTCGACCGAGTGACTCTCTTCAAAATTGTGGGATCGCAGGGACTCCGGAACACTGCATTGCTCACCAGAGCCGCCCTGCAGCCGCTGCCGTTGTCTGGGCGTCAGGAACGTCTCGTCCGGATCGGCACTGTCGTGGAGCCGGGATGGAGCAACCGGCGACTCCTGGCTCGAAGGCGGTAGGTCTTGGTAGTCCTCGGGAAAGACGCCGGAGCTGCCAATGGCGGAAACGTTGACTTCGCCAAAGAGCCGGTGCGGTGGACGCGCCGTGGTCTGAAACCGGTCTCCTTGGTCCCTTTCGGACTCGACGCGTTCAAATTCCGGCAGGAAGTCTTGCAGGATCTGGCTGTCGTCAAACAGATCATCGAGAATCTCGTCATCGCTCACAGAGCCACCGAAACGCACATCAGGCCTGTCCTGGATGCAGAGCTGCGAGGCGCTCTGTTCGAGGGAATCAGCACCCGGGTCTGTGTCGCATAGCCAAGGATGCCTCAGCAGGGCGTCGACCGTGGCTCGGTTCGCGGGTCGCCGCTGCAACATGCCCGACAGAAAATCAACACAATCTGCCGAGGCATTGACGCTTTGGAGCGGCCTGATATCGAGGGGCGTCGTCATGATCCGGTGGAGCAGCTCCGTGTAGCTGGTGCCGCGGGCGGCCGGGAAGGGTGGGCTGCGCGTGAGGCAGTGGAAGAGCACGCCGCCCAGAGACCAGACGTCGACGGCGTGGTCATATAGCTGGCCGGTCGGGCGGCGCGCCCCGTGGTTTCTGGCGAGCCGGTGGCCATTCTCGTCATAGTCGGCGTACTCGACGTAGACCTCCGGCGCGCAGTACAGGAGGGTGCCGCAAAAGGTTCGGAGAAAGGTCTGCTCGTTGTCGACCATCTTGGACAGGCCAAAATCGGTGAGCTTGACGGTAAAGGGCGACTCGGACTCGATGAGGATGTTGTCGGGCTTGATGTCGCGATGGGTGATGCTCTTGTCGTGCAGGTAGTCCAGTGCTCCGAGCAGCTGCCAGGCCATTTCTTTGACGGTGTGTTCGGCGAGGGGACCGTGGCGGTTGACGAAGCTGCCGAGATCGCCGCCCGGGATGTACTCCATGACGATGATGAGAAGGCGGTCGTCAAACTCGAAATGGTCGACATAGCGCACGATGCTGGGCTGGAGAGGGGGGGGGTGAGCAGGCCGTCTGGCAAGGAGGTGAGTCAGGGGGGACGGGTACCGGGCACTTACGTGGTTGATACTCCGCATGATTTTCATCTCATTTTCGACCTTCTGGTCCAGAACGCCGTTCTTGATGAAGCGGCGCTTGTCCAGCTCCTTGGCAGCATAGGGTTTCCCATCGAACTTGGAGGTGACCTTGTGGACGGTGGCAAAGGCGCCCTTGCCGATCTCGCCGACGCGGTTATAGTTGCTGGAGCCGTTCCACTCGCGCGGCAGGCCGTTGGTGGCAGAGGGCAGGAAGCGGGGGGGCGGCATGTTGGACGGTGGCAAGGCGCGAGGGAAGATGTCGACATGGCCACCGGGGCCGGCCGCGATCGCCGGCGGTGCGAGGTTTTCGGCCAAGGCGGCCAGCCGCCGCTGGTAGGCGGCCAGGTTCTTCTGGTAGGCGGCCTCATATTCACCATGGCGGCGGGGCACACGGACGAGGAAATACAGGTCGTGGGCGTCGTTGTGCAGCAGGATGGAGATGGTGGAGCCGCTGTTGAGGGTGCGCTTGTTGGAGAGGTCGCTGCGGTTGGCCTTTAGCATGACGCTGTCGACGACGGTGCCGTTGGTGGACTGGTCCTGCAGCATGAGCACGCCATAGTCGTTGATGTAGATGCGGAAGTGGATGTTGCTGAGGCGGCGGAGGGCGTCGTTGCGGAAGTGGATGTCGCAACGGTTGGCGTTGCGGCCAAAGGTGAAGCCCATCAGCGGCTTCTTGACGTCGGCCGACAGGCGCAGCACGAAGACGGGCCCGGCGCCAGAGTCGGCGGCAAGGGCGAAGTTGCCGGCGGAATCGTCAAAAGCATACTCGACATCGACGGCGTCGGCATCGTCGCGGCCGACGACAAAGGGCGAGCCTTCTTGGGAGAGCCAGGCGGCCTCGCGGCGGGTATTGGGTGAGTAGGGAACTAGGATGCAGATGATGTCGGCAATGTCTTCGTCGGTGAAGCCCGAGTTTTGTTTTCCCAACCGTCGGGGGTCGAGCACATTTTGGGTGGCTGTCGAGAGGGTCAGCAACGGGACAGCAAGACAACAAGACGACAAGGGGACAAGGGGACAAACCTGGCTGCGTCGGCTGCGACTCATTCTCCATCGGGACCGGCGCCTTGCGGGACGGCAGCGGTGCGGCCGCCGTGACGTGGGGCTTCGCAGGACGGGCTCGGAAAAGAGTGCGCAAAGCAGATGGAAGCGTCGAATGGCATGCCCTGGCAAGATCGGACGGTGGAAGCGCGCAAAGTTGGTCGAGCGGGATCCAAAAGGGTTTGGAAACGGGGTCGGGGCAGGCGCGGGTGCAAGTGCAGACGCAGGTGCAGACGCTGGTGCAGACGCAGGTGCAGACGCAAGTGCAGACAGGGTCGAGTCCGTTGCCGGGCCGTCGAAACGTTGGGACGGCGACGAGGCAGGGCGGCCAAATCGCGGCCAGCCAGTGCGAAGGCTGTCTCGACACGGTATCGGATGCGTACGAGTCGAGCGCGTGCCTGAAAAGGGGCCGGTCGGAGGGCGGCCACGGTGCGTGTGATGTGGTGGTGGAGGTTGTCTGGGAAAGACTCGAGTTGGTGTACGGCAATTCAGTGCGATTGGGAATTGACTGGGTGACAAGGTCAGGCCAGTCTGGAGAATGGGACCCTAGCGCGCGTTTGTAGTGAGGGATCAGCCGCAAGAGGGCGCGGGAGCTTGGGTTTGTCAGCGGTGCCTGGGTTAGGCGGCTGACGATAGGGCACGTGAATCGAGTTCCAGGCGGGATGGCAGCCTGGCGTTCAGCAGCAAGGCGCATCCTGCCGAACACGGGAAGCCATGCGACTGCAAATACGTAATCTTTACGTGGCATGATCACATTTTCTGGCACATGACGTTCTGCCAGCCGATGTGCAGCTGATCGATTCCAGTCCGGTTTTTCAATGCAATGGTATTAGGGTAACACAAGAGGCGCCATTTAGGGGCGAGGCTGCCTGTCAAGCCTTTTACAGGCTCACTCTTCTTCTGCAGCCGCCACGGCAGGCGCCGCCACAGCGTCGGGCGCCGCGTCGCCGTCGGCGGCCTTGCGCTTGTGCTTGCGCTTCCGTCGCTTCTTGGGCTCGGCGTCGTCGCCGGCGGCCGTTTTGGGCTGACCTGTGGTGGCCGGTGGCTGTGTGTCCTTTTTCTTCTTGACCGAGAGCGGATTCGGGCCCTTGACGCCGTACTGTTTCTTTGTCTTTTTGGGGGGCTCGTCGGTCTTGGCCCGTTTTTCGGGTCGTGTCGGCGCGCCGCCGTCGCTGTCGCTGTCGCTGTCGCTGTCGTTGGAGTCGTCGTCGTCGTCTGTCTTTTTGGTTTTGGTTTTGTTTTGGCTGGCGTCGTCCCCCTCGGCGTCCCCCTCCTTGTCCCGCTTCCGCTTCTCGCCGGCGACGGCGCGCAGCTCGCTGCGGAACTTTGCGCGCTCGGCCTGGGCGCCGACGCGGGCGGTCGAGGACGACATGGGCTCCATGATCATGACGCTGCGCGAAATGTAAATCAGGGGCACGCCGGCGACGCCGCGCATGTGCTGGCGGACCTGCTTGTCCTGGCTGGCGACGACGTAGCGGTGGCGGTTCTCGCCGCGGCCCTTGTCGTCGACGACCTGGCGCAGACACTCGAGCGTCGAGAGCGGCTCGGCAAAGTCCTCGGGCCGATGGCCGCAGCGCCGCCGCTCAAACGTCTTGGCCAGGTCAATGGCCTTGCTGACGGTGCGGTCGTCGCGCGCCTGCGCGTACAGGTGGCGGATGCAGCACTGGGTGATCCTGGACGGTCAGCCGGGGGGGGCAGAGGGGGGGGAGAAGGAAGCGAGAAAAGAGGCAAGAATCAAGAATCAAGAAATCAAGAAACCAAGAAACCGAGAACACGATCGACATCACGACAAGAACCAAACCCAAAACCCAAAACCCAAAGCCCAAAACCCATCACGACACCAACACATCAAATCACCAAACACATACATAATCTTGACCTTGCCGTGAAGCGTCCGCTCGAGACCGGCCTGCAGGTCCATGGTGAAGCGATGCGCGTCGCGCACGAGATCGGCGTCGACCAGCACCTGGTACGGCTCGCGGAAGCCGTGGTGCAGCTGGAACTGCTGCACCAGCTTCTTGTACTGCTTCGATCGTTTGGTGCGCATCGCGTCGGTGTCTGTCGGGCGTCGAGGGGACGAAACCAAGAGACGAGTGTTTGGTCAGTTTCTGCCGACTTGATTCTGGCAGTTTTTTTTTCTACCGATAAGCTGCTCATTTTCTTATCGGGACCCACCGCACGCCACACCGCGGCCCCACTCTATTACATTTATTCCGCGGCGGCTTGGGTCAAGTAATTCCGGACAAAATCTCCCGAGTACGATAATACGCTGGCAACCCCCATAGACAAAGTCATCCGTCGCCCAAATAATTCCCATCCTTAATACCCGAGATAGCCGTGACCCTCCTGTAAATCCCGGACCGCCCATTGCCGTCCGCCGAGCGCCATCTCCCGCCCTGCGGCTCTGCCGTCCTGTCACCTTGCCGCCTTGCCGCCTTGCCGCCTCGCGACCCTGCCGCCTCTCTGTCGTTATGTCGTATCATTTCGGCGGCAAATGGCCGCCACCACGCTGATGTCGTCGAGCTTGCCTGCGTCTCTGTCAGTCGCCGTCCACGACGCCGCCCCGACTTCTGGTCGACCTACCTCCTTCGCTGGAGAGACCCTCCTCGATGGCGTGCTCCATAAAGGGACTCTCGGCATACGGGTCGACGGCGATGACGCGTGCAGCCTCGACCAGCTCCTCGGCCACAATGGCCATCATGCCGCGCTCCAGGTCGAGCTCCGTCTTGTCGCGGCCGTGCCAAGCGGCAACGCTGCGGCAGACGCGCTCGACAATCTCGTGTGACCACAGGTTGTCAATGACGCCATCGGACATGGCCAGCACGACGTCGCCGACGTGGATGGGCACGGTGTCGACCACGGCGTTGTCGCGCGGCGTGTCGGGGCTGTTGGTGCCCAGCTGGCGCGGGCAGTCGAACCAGTGCCACTGCTCCTTGGTCTTGAAGACGAGCAGGTTTTCGGTGGGCCGCACGACCATGACCTGCGAGTCGCCCAGGTTGGTGACGTAGAGCAGCGGCTCGTCGCGGGTGGCGTCGGCGGGGCGGTGGTACGACAGCTGCGCGCCGGTCGCGGTGGTGGTGCCCTGCCAGTCGTTGGGGGCCTGTGTGGCCTCGATCGTGTGCTCGTATGCCTCTTGTAGGTAGCGCACGGGGTCGGGGGCCGTGGCTGAGGCGTCCAAAGTCGCCGAGGCGGCGAGGTCCTCGTACACGGCATCGGCCCAAAAGTGGATGATGAGACGGGCCCAGAGGCCGGCGTGGCCGCGGGGGCGCGTGGCCCAGGCGCCGACGCCGTCGTTGGCGGCGACAAAATACTCGCTGGCGAGCACGGCATCGTCGCCGTTGGTGCAGCCGCCGATGCGCTGGCCGCCGACGAGGGCGCGGCGCTGTTCGCGGCTCTGGTGGTGGGTGCTGAGCGGGTCGGAGAAGGAGGCCGAGGGCGGCGAGTAAAAGGGGGGAGGAAACGGGCGCGGCGTGCGCTTGGCGAACATGCCGACGCCGGTGTCGAAGCGGAACGGCTGGCGCGGCGGCGGGCGGGCCGAGGGAGATCGGCCGCAGCGGGGACGCTCGTCATCGTGGTGGTGGAGGGTGTCGTCGTCGTGATGGCCAATGTCATCATAGGACTCCTCAAAGGACCGCAAGACGGAACTGGAGAGCGCGCGACGGCCGGCGCCGCTGCCGCTGCCGCTGGTCGCGCACGACCATCGGGTCGGCAGCACAGACGAGGCGACGCAGACGGGCCGCGTCAGGTGGGAGACGATGGTCGGTGGTGGTGGCAGAGACGCGACGATTCTGCTCATTCCAGCGGCGCGGGACAGCAGCAGAGTCGGCGGGTGGGCCGGCGGACGGCAGGGCGCGATGAAACCAGTGCGCAAGAGACGGAGCGGGCAGCCTGGCCCAAACAAGACCGAAAGACGGCGTTGAAGGGGGGAGAGGGCGGAGGGGGGAGGGGGGGGGGG
>RQWE01000304.1:0-22186 GCA_004028395.1 Leptographium galeiforme
GGGCGCGGCGGCGGCGACCGCAACCGGGACTCTGATTTCTCGGGCGCTTTCTAAGCTTGGCAAAAAAAAGACTTCAAGATCTGTACGACTAAGGATGGGACTCTATTATCACGACGCTGCCTTTTTTGTATATGTACACCGGAGGGGGGCGACTGGCGACTATATTTCTTGGCTGGATCTAGTATGTAGGTCTAGAATGTGCATCTCGACTTTTATCTCCTTGTTCCCGTAGCCGCCAGCCGGGTTGGCCACGACGACTTGAGCCTGAACTTGGATCCGAAGATGGATGGCAAAGTGGGGCGCTAGCGCTAAAATGGCACCATCCTCTGACATGTGAAATGTAAGATGGTATCTTGGCTGCAGGGCTTATCGCCAAACTTGCCTCTTGTCCCACTGGCACCATGGCTTCTCTGCTCAGCGCGGCCCTGCCGGCGTCCATCCAGTCGCGGATCCCGAGGCTGCCCGTGATCGGCCGTGCAGCCAGTCCGCGCGTCTCGTCCTCGAATTTGGCATCGACATCCACCTCCACCTCTCCCCTCTACTCCCCGTCGCCGTCCTACACCCCCTCCACCCGCGCCTCCACACCCGCCTCGGATCCCCTCGACCTGAGCGGGCCCCCCATTGACGTTCCTGCTCTCGACCGGACGCTGCGCGTGGCCGCATCGACCGCCGGCCGAATGGGCGTCGAGCTGACCCCCCCGAGCACATCCTCCTCCTCGTGGCCGTGGGGCATCCGCCGCTATGGCAGCGGCGACTCGGCCGATCTGGGACTCGTGCGGGCCAGTCCTGGCCGGCTGCGGGCGGCCACCTCGCCCGCCCCGGTGCACTGGAAATACGGACAGACGGGTAGGCGGGAAACTCCAGACACGACGGTGTGGGATTCTTCTGACCAGACAGGACTGCGCACGCTCGAGAGCGCCCTGCGCGAGGCCACCGACCCCGACCGCCTGCCGGCCCTGGAGCGGCAAATGTACGTCGAGGGCGTGGCCTACCTGCTGCGCGGCCTGCCCGAGGATCTCGACAACAGCGAGCGACACCGCCTCGGCGAGGCCGCGCCCGCCGCGCTGCTCCGCCCGCCCCCTGCCGACGCGCTGCCACCGCTCCATCCGCTGTCGCCGGAGCAGCGGGAGCCCAGACCGGGCCTGGCCATCTGCGCGCCCGCTCACGCGAGCCTGGACCGATCTCTGCCCCATGTGGTGACACATTGGCTGATCACGCGGGTCTACCGCCTCGTGGTGCTGCTGATCCCCGTCGCTGCCGGCCTGATTCGTCTCGCCATCGACCTGGACCGCAAGTACCACCTGCCCGAGGCCGTCGCCGCCTGGTGCGTGGGGGTGCTGCTGCTGCTGTACCGGAACACGGTGGAGCTGTTTGTCGCCGTGTGCAGCCTCGCCGACGGTCGCGTCGGTCGCGCCCTCGACGACGGCACCACCTATGTCGTCATCGGCATGGCGTCGGGCTTCCGAGAAGCCGTTATGGAAGTGTTCCGGAGCGCGGGCTGAACCGTGCGTGGTGGCTGTGCTTTTCCTCTTTTTGGTTCCCTTCTTTTCATCTTTTCATTTTTCCGGTTACTGGCACCGAATGGGCATTTGGCCAGACAGGAACGGCGTTTGGGACCGGACAAACACGATACAGCGAAACCGGGTCGGTAGGATACTTTGCAGGATGCGCGTGCTCTTGGAGATCAGCACAATAATAGAGCAGGACAGTTACGCGTAGTAGACCGATTTTATGCATTTATTGACCATTGTCTTGTCTCGAACCATTCAGCCCCACGCCGCAAAGCGCTGTGACGATCCACCGTCAGCGGGTTAGTAAGCACGAGAGCGCTGCCACTGCTCATTTCGGAAGGAGCCACGGGCAATGCTAGCAGCAATAGGAGACGACACATAGTGTGGGTGCCGAATTCGCCCTTTGATCCCACGACTTGCCATTCCGCCCCACGATCCTGATTCTTGTGCTCCGGACCGCGATTCCACGACCACCGAGAGCCGTCTCTGTCACACGTCCGCCTGCTTCCCACGAGCGCCACCATCCCGTTTGCGTCCATCCCTTTCGCTGCCGGCCATCGGAAGTGGACCGTCTGCGAATCTTTGCCTCTGCCAGCGGCCTTTGCCGGCTTTGGTTTCCCGTCTGGACAGCCACCACGCCCTCGAGAACACGCCGGTCTCCGACGGGCCCCCGAGTCACCGGTGTCCCGTGGCATCCCGATCCACCGCGCGTCCCTGTTGCCCCGTACGCGTCGCCGCATTCCGAGACCGCGAAAGGGAGACGAGACCCCGGCCAATCCGTCTCGGCAACGACCGACCACAGACGGCCGCCCAATGACGGCAACGCCCGTCTGACCACACCCGTTGTGTTTGCGGTGCGCCGCGTCACCGCCGACCCGCTCTGGCCATGTTCCCATCCTCGGGCATCGGCCCCCCGGCGGCGGAGGCGGCAAATTCCCGTCCTCGCAACCGCCGGGCCAATGCGGCCAACACGAGCACCACCTCCCTGTCTTTGACGGCCGCGGGCGAGCCCGCCGACGCAGGAGCACGAACGCCCTCGTCCTTTATGGTCTGGGGGGGCGTCGGCACCGGCGATGTCGGCAGCGGCAGCGGCAGCAGCAGCAGCAGAAGCAGAAGCACCGGCAACAAGGCTAGCGGGCGCGGGGGACTGCTCTCCCAGGGCTCGCCATGGGTGCCCAGCTGGTCGTCGATCCAGGAGTTTGCCTCGACGCTCCTGGCCAGCACCGACGAGCCCAGCGCCGGCGGCCGCCCACAGGATCGAAAATCGGCCCAGGCCCGCGGACAGCCTACATCGTGGGGACCTGCGCCGCCGAGCCAAGCCGACGCGCGGCCGCGGCTGCAGGATGTGGCCGCCGGCCCCGTCGCTGCGCGGGACGAGGAGCTACGGGCGCGCAAAAAGGCCAGCGTCTTGGAGAGCCACCCGGGCGTCAACGGCGGGCTCGACGCCCGCGGCAAGTTCAAGCGACGAACGTCGGACGACAGCCTGCGGGCCACCGCCGCCGGCGCAGCACACGAGGCCGAGGACTGTCTGGTGTACATCCACCACGTGCAGCCGACCGACACGTACTTTGGCATCATACTCAAGTACCGCTGTCGCGAGGACGCCTTCCGCCGCGCCAACGGCCTGTGGTCGCGCGACAACATTCAGATTCGCAAATGGCTGGCACTGCCGGTCGACGCCTGCGAGATCAAGGGCCGGCCCTGCGACGATCCGTCCCTGTCGCCGCCGAGCGTCGACCTTCTCGGGTCGGCACTGAAGAGCCCATCAGCCGCTCCCCGGGCCGGCCTCGACGGCAGCGACGGTTTCGCGTCGCCGTTGGCCGGCAGCAGGACTCCGGCCCGGTCGGCGGCGGCCGAAGCCACAGAGCCCACGTGGACGCATGTCCGCTGGGTGCGTCTGGAGTCGTGTGCGGACCCCGTCGAGATTGCCCGGGTTTCGGCCACGGCCCTGGGCTACTTCCCGCCGCGCCGGAAGAAGAGCATCCACAGCACCGTCTCCACCCAGTCGACACCGCGGCCGTCCGTCGACGGCGCCGGCGGCAGTGTCTCGCTCTCGGACCGGATCGCCCTGCCGGAGAGCCCGGGCCGCGTGTCTCGCCAGCCACCGAGCCATGGCCCGCCGAGCTCGATGGCCACGCTGTCTGCACGCACCGTGTCGCCCATGTCGTCGTCGCCCTTGTCTGGCCTAGACGGCGTCGGCGGCGAGGACCAGCGGCCGGCGTGGATGCGGCGTCCGGGCGGCGTGGGGTCCATGAGCCGGAGCGTCCGGGCGCCCGGGCCGGCGCGCGACTACCTCAACAAGTGGACGACCAAGCACCTGCCCGGCCTCAACATTGAGACGCTGCCGTCCATGTCGGTGATGGGCTCCGAGACGGCGCGCTTTGGCTTCCGCGACGGCGAGGAGATGCCGGGACTCGTCGAAAGCACCGCCGAAGAAGGCCGCAACCTGTCGCTGAACCTGAACGGCAGCCAGGACCTGGGCCTGGACAAGGCGGCGGCCTCCATCGAGACGTGGCTGCGCGGCGCCTTTGCCAAGGGCTCCAACACGCCCAGCGCCGTCGGCTCGCCCGGCTCGTCGTCCCTGGCCGGCCGCATCGGCCGCCAGGCCGAGGAGCCCGTCGGCGACCTGATTGAGCTGGAGGACGGCCCGGGCGACGACAGCCACGACCACGGCCACAACCGGACGCCCACCCTCTCGGGCACGTCCGGCTGGCGGCCAGACGGCCAAGGCGGCAGCAGCAGCATGCGCGGTCGACATGCGGCGGCGCTGGCCAAGGGCAAGGGCAAGAAGTCGGACTGACCCTGCTAGAGACAGGGAGCTGAGGGCGGAAGAAACGATGGGGAAGGGGTTTTTTCATTGGTGTCTTCTTTTTTTTTTTTACTTTTTTCACGCAGTCGTTTTTTTCTCGTGTGTTGTAACGAGTCCCTGTTCGCTTCGTTTTGGCATACATAGTACATAGACGGCACTCCTTTAATACCCATTGATCCGCTAGCATGGAAAGGCGCTGTGGGGTGGCGGTACAACGAGTAGTAGCGCTGAGCTACTGGCGATTGGCGCCTAATTTTACGGCCCTTGTTCTTGGGACAGCTCCTTGAACACTTTCGCTTTTTCCATCCGCGACCGCGTCAACCACCCCCCCCCCCCTCCGGCGGCCACGATGCCCATCTGCATCGAATGCCAGCACCCGGTCCAGACGCTGTGGACGCAGTACTCGGGCGCGGGCGACAAGTCCAGCGGCCACAACATCCGCCTGACCGTGTGCCGCAACTGCGGCCGTTTCTGCGACAAGTATGTCGAGCACGACTTTGTCGTCATCTTTATCGACCTCGTCCTCATCAAGCCGCAGGTGTACCGCCACCTGCTGCACAACACCTTGATGGGCGACCTGGACAAGTTTGATGTGCGTGCTTTCTTCCTTGTTGGTTCCTACCTGTCCTGTCCATTGTCCTGAACCCCTCTGGCAGCCTTCCATCATCCGCCTCGGCGTCCTCCTCCTCCTCTTTGACGTCTACCTCACCTGGGCCCGCATCGAGAAGCAGTCGAACCCGGCCGGCGCGGCCACGACGGCACCGCCACCCGACAACACCGACGCCCTCAACACAACGACCGCCGCCGCCCTGCCCTCTTCGTCGCTGCTCCGCGCCGAGGGCAGCTTTGGCCGCCTCGCCCAGCAGCCCATTATGCTGCAGTACCTCTTTTTCCTCGTCCTCTGCTCGCTCTCCACGCTGGCCTTTCACGTCGCCATCCGCTTCCTCACGTCGTCGCCGTTCTCGCCGCTCGTCCGCCTCGGCCTGCTGCCACGCTATCCGCGGCCCAACGCCGTCTCCACCGCCCTGCTCGTCAGCTCCTCCACCAAGCTGTTCCCCATCCTCATGGTCATCTGGGACTATGACGTGCCCGCCGCCGCCCGCTCGCTCGGCTGGGCCGTCGTCGTCAACAACATTGAGGCCCTCAAGATCCTGCTCGACTGCGGCACCGGCGTCGCCGCCCTGCTCGCCATGGCCGGCGCCCTCAGCCGCTGGGCCATTGGCCGCAGCGTGCTCTGGGCCGTCGGGCTCGGCGCCGTCGACGGCGCCGGCGAGAGCAGCGTCGCCGAGGACGGCCGCGCCCTCTGGGCCGTCGTCCTCATGGTCAAGGATTGGGCCGGCCGGCTCGCCGTTGGCTGACCGTCCTTGTCAGATGCGTCCAGCGCGCTCATCTTCTCTACCCGCGTGTTATGCTACCCATGCGGCCGGAAATACGAGTCACAGTGTAAAAATATAACAGAAAACTAAAGTCTATATTACACGGGAGTCGCTCGCTCCGTCTGCGTGCACTGCCAAGATGCAGTCCCCCCTATCGTTTCTCGAAAACGGCCGCGGCGCGTCCTCCACTCCCCCAAATCTCCCTCGTGCGCATCCAAAAGCAGGCGGGCAAGAAACATAAAAGTCATTGGCCCTATTTCCCAAAACTCCAGTTATGATGACAGTAGTATGTGTTCTGTAGCACCGGCAACTCGCCTCGACCCCGGTTCCATCACTCGTGAATAAAGGCCGCCCGCAAGTCGCTCCGCCGCGGCTCGATCAGGGGGTGCAGCTGCGCAAGGAACGTGATGGCCCACATCAGGTAGCAGCAGGCAAAGGTGAGCAGGAGCGACGACCGCCAGAGACTAGAGATGGGAAATATCGCGTTAGCTCGACTCCATCCGGACACGTTCGAGGCTGCGGCGCGTGCTTACACTTGGTTCTCGCCCTTGGGCGACAGGAACCAGGCGCCCAGGCCCATGCAGACGACCACGACGAGGCCGATGATGACGCTCCACCTGTAAGGAGAAAAAGAGACTCATGTTAGCAGCGAGGCCTTGAATTGTGCATATCACCGCGCATCCGAAGCCCCTCAAAGTTCCCTCCTCTGCCATATTCTAGAGCCTGGAGCTTGGGAGCGCCGTTCGGGATGCGATGTGCAGGGGCAGAGAGATGGTGACGAACCCGTTGGCCATTTTGCTCAATCGCAACTATTTATCTCCTTTCGCTTCGAAGAATTGGCGCCCGTGCAGTTGAGCAGAGAGAATCGCAGTCGTGATGGAACGGACGAGAAATCGGTCGTGCGAGACGCTGTTGGAAGCTGCGTTGGCCCACGGGCGATGTTGTTGCGATGGAGGGAGGTATTTAACGGCAAAGGTTGAACAGAGAGCTGTTCGTAGATACATGCCTTGGCCGGTCATTGGCTCTCGGAAAATCGAAAAAAGTAGCTAGCGTGCTGACTCATCGAGTTGCGCCACGGTTTAAGTGATCAACACATTTATTGCTACATGTCTCCAACTACCAACGGTTTGATAATACTCGATACATGAAATCGTTTACAATTTTTTTGGCCTTTTTACTTTTTTTTTGTTCGTTTTGGCTTCACTGCCCTTTCGACATGCAGCAACGTGGGCGGTGCCGTTAGTAGAGGCTCGTGGGAACGCGATTTACACGTCCAGGCCGTTGACGACAACGCCCTTGTTCCAGGTCCACTGCATGATCCGAGCGGCTTCCACCGCGGACTCCTCGGAGACCAGGGCGCCCACCAGGTATAGGGTCGCGTCAATGCCGGAGCTGATACCTCCGGACGTGACAACGCGAAGGCCGCCGAGGCGCATGGCTGCACGGCGGGCAATCGATTCACGACGCGTGTTTGATCCCTTGAGGGAAATGCTCCCCTTTCTGTGGCAGGGTCAGCAAGTGCGCCCAGAGTGGCACGTCGTGCTTACCTAGCGTTGGAGGGGCGACGGGCATCCGACTTGCGGCGGATGTACGGGTTCTCGTCCTCGTCGCCAAGGTCGAAGCGCAAGTTGTTCACCACATAGCGGGCGTCTTCAATGACGTCGGTGCGGGTGTCCATGTCCCGCGTAGCCGAGTGGCTGCAGAGGTTCTCAAAGGCGGTCATAAAGTCGGGGTGGGTGGTGCCCGAGAGGCCCTCGAGGATGCCCAGCTCAGCCAAAAAGAGCGAGCCGCTGCAGATCGACAGCAGCGACCTCTCACGGTGGGGGTTCTTCTTCTGCAGGGCGGAAAAGGCCTCGATGGTAGGCATCGGCTCGGCCCGGGTCTTGAGGACAGGGCCGGTGTTGCCGCCGACGACGACGAGCACGTCAAACTCCTCCAGACGCTCATGAGCCTCCTTGAAGGGGATCTGCGAGCCGACAATGATGCCCTGGTTGGACATCACCTTGGGATCGGCTCCGGCAACGGTAATGTCAAAAGCCTTGGAGCCTGAGTCGGGCGCAGACACGCACACATGTTAATACCCATCCCAGGTGTCTGGCAAGACTGCACAGCCTTTTTTCTTACTTGGCTACTCACTCTTATCCGTAATGTCCTGGAGCCCCCAGCTAAAGGCCTCGAGCGGCCCAGCAAAGTCGAGCAGGTCAAAGTTCTCGTGCAGGGCAAACAGGACCGAGACGGTCTCATTGTCGGCCACTGCGGACGTAGATACAGGCATCGTGTTCAGGTTGGTTGTGTAAAAGAGATGAATGGAAAAAGAGGTGGGAAAATGAGGAGGTGGCAGGCGGGGTCGTCCTTTTAAAGCTGAGGTACGAGTAGGAAAAAGGGTGGAAGGGCCGGTAGACAAAGCATTGGATGGCTCTGGCCAGCTACGTAGTCAATGGAGAGAGAGTGAGTATTACGACTACCCCACCAAGACAAGCCAGGAGGAGCCGGGCAGATCACGAGCTCCCTCGAGGTTCCCAGCACCACGTGAGGCCACTTGGTCATGCTCGCACCCGGACGTTGCTCCATTCCTCTGCCGACGCGGTCCTGAGCTTCAGGCCGCAGTGGGCTCACTGCTTGACCGGCGGGTTGTGCGATTGCCCGCTAACATAGGCACGAGAGTGAGCTGCTTTCTGGGGTGACTCCACCTCAATTTGCTCACGTGTACAGGTACAACCAAGACACCGGGCTTTGTGTGGGAGCTGGGGAGACGGGGCACGTACTCGCAGAGGTACACTACGCCATTCTGCGAATGGTAAGAGCGACCCACAACGACCTGATGCGGGGTCGCGGCCTGGGTCACCTGCGCCCCGGGCGGGCCTGTAAAAAATGGGCAGCATCGTCATTGCCCCAGACAGCTCCGGACAGTCATCCAGCCACCTGCGAACTCGAACAGCTCTGGACTCGGGTCAATTTTTGGCGTTACCAGCCGTTCCACTCCGAGCCCAAGAGCCTATCGTCTTTGTCGTCTTTGTCGTCTCTGCCGTCCCAGCCTTGCCCCCTCCCCTCCATGTGCCTCATGCGATAGGCTGGGGAACAATGCGGCCTTTTCCGTTTGGCTAGAATACCAGCAGGTCACAGCTCATAGCCTTGTGGGCTTCACATGAGCTAGTAAGCGGGACTTTCACAATCTTACGCAAAGCTGTCATTGCTAGAGCTTCTACAGCTCCCGCGCAGTGCTTGCCAATATGGCCGTTTCGGGGTAGGTCCTCTCCAGGTCCCTTGAAAGAATGGTTGACTGACGAAGTCCTTGAAGCGCCACCCGAGACCTTGCCAAGGCTATCAACGCTTTTATTCTCTCACCGACTCTTCCTCTCCCCGATCCGCTGGCCGGAACTATCGAGGCCTATCTGGACAGGCACATTGACTACGATCAAGCCACGTCCGATCGGCTGCAAGACGAACTCTTGGCCACGTTTACCAAATTTGTACAGCACCAACCAAGCTTGTATTATGCCTCGTTTCTCGCCATCCTCCGCCGGTTGCGCCCGTCGATCCAATCGCAAGCACACATATTGCAGTGGTGGGACAAAGTGGTCGACCCCGTCCTGGATCAAGTCAACCAGGATCGGGGGCTCATGACCAGGGCGCTGAATGACACTGGAAAGTTTCTGGTGCCGGACGGCGAAGATGAGGATGCCGAAGAGAGCGATGGACATGGCGGTGCCGCAAAGGCCCCGAGTCCAATTGCCACACGGCTATTGCAAAAATGGATGGACGTC
The DNA here is from genome assembly GCA_004028395.1 of Leptographium galeiforme. Lineage (NCBI taxonomy): Eukaryota > Fungi > Ascomycota > Sordariomycetes > Ophiostomatales > Ophiostomataceae > Leptographium > Leptographium galeiforme. The sequence goes on from RQWE01000304.1 coordinate 9,461, forward strand.
TGTTGCGAGGCCCAGGTAGGCCAATACTGCAATGCGGCTTGGGCCAAGGAGAAGCCGACACAGGAGGTCATCAGCGTGTTTGGCCGAAGAAAGCCCATGGTAAGCAAAGCCGCCCAGGCAGGAGAGCGGACATGTCTGACGAGGAGCAGGACTTTTTCCATGCGCTCGACGCCTTTTTCGTGCAGAAAGACTATCGAATTCGCTCCATCAACCTCCTGTCAGAGTTCATCAACAGCCAGCCACCCCAGCTCTATCTCATGGTCAAGTCACCCTTGTTCGACAGTATACTACGGTGCCTCCAGCACGACACGTCCACAACGGTGGTGTCTATTGCCCTCACGCTGCTGGCCATGCTGTTGCCAAACATGCCCGGCTCCATCGTTCCCGTTTTGCCGACGCTCTTCAATATTTACACCCGGATGCTTTTCTGGGGACGGGAGGGGCCGCAGACACTGGACGAGGCACGGCCTGAGGCCAATGTACCGCCGACGTGGGAGACATGCACGTATTCGCCGGAGAATGACGATGCCACGATACCGCATTCCCAGCTTCTGGGATACTACACTATCCTATACGGACTCTACCCTCTGAACTTTATGGACTACATTCGGAAGCCGCAGAGGTATCTCCGACATGCCAATATGGACGGTGCCGAAGACGTGGAGGTGCAGCCGTCCGAGATCCGGGATCGGTCCGAGCAGTTCCGCCAGTGCCATCTTTTGCACGCCAACTTTTACTGTCTTACGATTGAGTCAGAAAAGACGGATTTCAGCCGGTGGATGAGAAGCGCTACGGCCGACGTCGTTGCCGAGTGCATGGCGCTGCAAGTGCCGGTAGAGAACATGCCTGATCCGGAGAGCGCCATCGATAGCGCGAAGCGGCATCCGGAAGTTGTTGTGGCGGTAAGTCCTGCAGAAGATGCGCTTCTGGGGGGCTCAGGGGACCTAGAAGTCAGCGGACCGACACCCGACGCATCCTCTTCTGTCTCGGTGGGCGATGCGGGAAGCGACAGCCCGACGCTGCCTCCGCTGCTTTCGCAGTCGGTGTCGCGGACGGACTTGCAGGGGATGATTGAGTCGAACCAGGCGATCAAGTCGGGTCTGCACCAGTCGCTCACAAACGACAGCGTGCGGTCTCTTGCCCTGAGCAAGCAGGAGTCGGGGTCTGACGGGATCGCTCCACCGGCGCCAAGGGCAGAGCACAAAATGCTGGCAGGTGTTTTGGAAAGCGAGGCGCTGGAGGGAGGCAGTGATGCGACGGTGGCTCGGATGCGGCGACAGATTCTGCTGTTGAACAACGACCTCTGCTTTGAGCGGTACATGGTGCAGCAGCATCTGGCGCACATTGGGGCGCTGCGACGGAGCAACATGAAGCAGGTGGTGACAGAAGCGGAGACGCAGAGCCTCATCCTGATCAACCGGACGCTCAAGAACCGGGTAGATGAGGCCAAGAAGATGGAGGCGCAGGCGCGCAAAGAAGCGGAGATGAGCCGCAACCGGTCCAAGAGATGGGAGGAGTCGCTTGCGAACCGGGTCAAGAAACTGCGGGAGGAGCAGAAGAACTGGCTGGCGGAAGAGGCTACGCTGCGGACGAACTTGGCCGACTCGCAAGACGAATGCGAACGGCTGATCGCGATCATCTGCGAGAAGGAGGTGCGCGAGCTCAAGCTTGAACAGGACATGCAGATCCTGGAGGCGGGCGAAGCGGAACGGGACCGGCTCCACGAGAGAGCGAAGCGGCTGGCGGCGGCGGAGCGGGACCGACAGCTGGTGCAAGAGCAGCTGGAGCAGGCGCAGGCGAAGGTGGCGGAGGCGGCCAACACGGTGCAGGTGCTGCACATGAAGATGGAGGCGCGCGAGGCGGAGTTCCAGCAGGCACGGGACTACTACCAGACGCAGGTGGCGGGAGTGAACGCCAAACTGGCACAGCTGCTGGAGGCGGGGCCGTCTGCGTATGGGACGACGCTGGCGGAGACGAGGACGATGGTGGAAACAGCGCTGGCGGCGAGCCGGGCCAAGAACCTGGAGCTGCAGAAGAACCACACGCGGCTGACACGCAAGTACAAGATTCTGGAGTCCAAGATGTTTGAGCAAGCGATGGCGTTGGACGACGCGTCAGCGGCCGGGTTTGATGCGGAGGCGGAGGCAGCGGGCGCTTTTGAGGGAAGCAGCAGCGGCAGCAGCACCGGAGGAACGGCGCGCTACGGACAACAGTTGGCACCGGATACAGGCACCGGCGATGCAGCTCCGTACTGGGCAGGGCCGGCAGCAGGGCGGCAGCCGTCGACACCACCGGGAACGGCGAGCGGGCCGCGGGAGACACCGAGCACGACGAGCCCACAGGCCGAGCGGTACTACGGACGAGGTAAGCAGGCCGGAAAGGAGACGGGCAGTGGTGAGAGGATCGGCTAACAGCAGGCAGGTGGCGTACAAAATTCGGCACGCAAGGGGAGTAAGGACAAGAAGAAGGAGGATCCGGCGGACAAGAAAGAGAAGCGGCCGGGAGGGCCAGGCATCCGCGCGATCCGAGGGTTCGTCTGAGAGGCGAGGACGAAAGTCGGCGAGCGGGTGCAGAAAAGACGGTGAATCGGGCAGAGAGAGAGAGAGAGAGTGGAGGCTGTTGGGAGTGGGCGTTTTTGCATCGGCGAGACCAAAAACCTCAATTTTCATGTTTGCTTCATAGCAATAAACGGCTAGTCAATGACAAGCGAATGGAGAGACAGCCGTTGCGGCCATGTTGTCGTGATGCGATTGGGTGTGCTGTTGGCTCGTTGACCATTTTGGCCCATTTGGCCCATTTGGCCCATTTGACCCATTTGGCCCTGGTGGCACTGGTGGCCCTGGTGGCCCTGGTGGCCCTAGCTCTGTGCCCAACCCCCACCGCATTGGCCCAAAGACCCCTGCAGACGGCCCAGCCACTGTCCACATGCGACGGCGTCATCGGTGCCGCTAAGAGCACGACCAGCCACCGAGTTGACAAGGCGGTCCATTTGGAGCCTTTGAATGTCACGCCCATGTCCAGGGTTCTTTTTTTTTTTTTTTTTTTTTCTAGAACTCTTTCTTCCGGTGTCTCTTGTCTTTTCGTCCTTTTACATTGAAATCCCTGCCTTGCTCATGTCGTGGTCCTCTGTACGACTCCCATCTGCGTGACTCTCTGCCAAGACGATTTGTCCCGTGATACTCTTATCAGATACGCCGCCACAACTTTCGAGATCGACAAAAGTAAACAAAAGACAACGGCCGACGAACCCCACGATCACGACAACGGCCGACCAGACGACTCTGCATCGCCGCGCCTCGGAACACCTGCGACCCCACGCGGCCCCCGTCGCCCCCGAGGGTCCCCCGTCTCCGGCGGCCGCCCCTTGGGATCTCCCATTTGGTCTCTCCACGCGACACTACCCCTCCTGGGGCGTTTTTGCATTCCTGGGAGGGGGGAAGGAGGAGGGGGAGAGAGCGAATCTCTTTTTTTTTTCTTTTTTTTTGAAACACACAGAGACACGCGGACGCTCTCCACCGAGACACCGAGACGCAGAATGGCGCCCGCCGTGTGGCTCGTGCCGGTGCACGTGTCTGACTCGGACCCTGCGGAAAAGACGACGCAGGCCCTTTGGCGGGCCGGCCGTCGCTCGTCGTCGCCGCGCTTCCGCCCGGCGCCCCACCCGGCGTCGCTGGTGGCGCGCCTGCCGGCCACCACCACCACCACGTACACGGCCGTCGAGACCAGCACCATCCCCTCGACGTACGGCGGGCTGCACTCTGGCCTGAGCCCGGGCGCCGTCGTCGGCATCACGCTCGGGTCCGTCGCCGGGTTCCTGCTGCTGGTCTGCCTCCTGTACGCCCTCGTCAACATGACGGGCAGCAGCCGTCGGCGACCGGCCATGTCCGTGGTCGACTCCGAGTCCGGCATCGGGTTCAGCCGCCGCAGCAGCCGTCGGACGATGCGGACGTCCCGCCAGAGCAGCAGCCGTCGTCGGAGCGGCACCACGCCCGGCGCCAGCCGCAGCTACCACCGCCGCAGCCAGACGCGGCGCCGCCCCGAAATCTACCAAGAGGCCGAAATGGTCGAGCGCGTGCGTGTGGCCGCGCCGCCGCCGCCGCGGGTCCGTCGCGTGCACCGCGTCGTCGAGGAGGAGCGCCGCCGCCGCGTACCGGTGGCGCCGCGGGCGTCTGGGCTGGCCGACGACGAGATCATCGTCGAGGAAGAGGTCGTGGACCAGCGCCGCCACTCGCTGCCGCCGCGACGCGGCGCCAGCTCCGCCAGCCGACGGCCCCCCGTCACCGTCCGTCGGCCGCCCCCGCCCGACGACGACTCGTCTGTCACGGACTCGAGCGACGACGAGGTCGTCGTCATCGAGGAACGGTCGCCCTCGCCGCGGCGGCACAGCAGTAGCCGGCGGTAGTGTTTTTGTTTGGGCGTCTTTCTCGTTGGGAGTCTTGTCTTTGGAGTCGGGTCTTGGGCGTCTCTTGGCGTCGCTTTTTGCTCGCTCTGCTCTCTTGGCGTCTCTTGGCGTCTCGTCTCTTCTTGCTCGCTCTGCTCTCTTGGATTTCCCTTTTGGGCTTACTACAATATTACCGGGACTCCCACAAGGCAGGCACGTTGGGAGCACACCACGCCCACACTAGAGAAGCACCTCTGCATCCGATACGCCTCCAGATTTTTAGCCATTTTTTTCTAGCACATCACTTCGCGTATAAACCATGTCACTTTTGAGTCTACCGGTCGCCGGGCGCAAAACCCCAGGCCAAAATAGTATCCAGGCCGGTCCGTCCGACCCGCTGCCATCCAAAGCTCTGCCATCCCTGCGTGCCCGATGCGGCTCCCTGCTCACAGTGGTATCTTGCTCTTTTTCCCGAGTGTCCCGATGCAAAATGCAAAAAGCCTGAAAAAAAGGACTGTCCCTTATCACACGCACCCTTGCTCTCACACTCACCCTTTCCCTCACCCCCCCACACCCCTCACACTCCCCCCAGTCCCCCTCCGCCGCCCTGCTGGCCGCCAAAGAAGAACCCGTCAAAAATGTCCAGCTGCGGCCCGTCGTTGAAGTCGTGATGCATGCCCTCCCAGCCGAAATTCAGGCCCATGTCCATCGCCGGCTCCGTCGAAAAGACGTTGCTGCTAAACATTTGGTCGCCCATGCCGTTGCCCCCGAAATTCTGCAAAAAGTCCATCCCCTGCAGCTCAGAGTACGCCTGGCTGCTCGGCGTGTACACTGATGCCACATTTTGCTGCGTCAACCGCTGCTGCTGCTGCTGGAGTGCCATGAGCGACGACGCCGGCGGCGTGCCATGCATCGAGCCCGCGTGCATCGGCGACATGTGCGGCGGCTGTCCGCCCAGGCCGCCCACCGCGCCCGACGGCGATCCGCCCAGCGGTGGCGACGCCAGCATCGACTTTTGCTCTGCCAGCGAGCCGTCTGGCGTCCCGGCCAGCTCGCCCGAGCTGGCATTGCTGCGCGGCACGCCCGGCGCGTTCTGCATCAGCGAGAACCCGTCGCCCTCCATCTTGATGCCCGCCGCCCCGCTGCCCGTCGCCAGCCGGTACGGTCGTGTGTTGCCTGCACTGCCCGCGTTGCCTCCGCGCCCGCCCATCTGCGTCTGGGCGCTCGACGGCGCGCTCGTCACGTAGGCATCGCCCTCGAGCGCCTCCAGCTGCGCCAGCTGCGCCGAAATGTGGTGCCGGCCCGACGTCGACCGCGACTCGTCCGGCGTCGGCGAATACGCCCAGTCGATCCGCTGGTTCTCCATGCTGCCCCGCGAGTTGGACCGCTTCCGCGGCCGCTGGCCGTGCGTCAGCGCCGACTGCCCAAACCCGCCCTTGGCATTCGCCATCTTGATCGTCGCCTTGGCCGTCCGGTCAAACGCATCGCGACACGCCTCGGCCGGCGGGCACTTGTCCATCAGGTCCGAGAACACCGACGTCGCCGCCAGAATGGTAAAGTCCACCTCGTCCATCATCTGCAAGGTCAGGAGAAGAAAAAAGAAAAGAAAAAGAGGGTATCGGAAAAGGACTCACCAGCCGGCTGCGCACCACCGGAGAGTGCCAGATGGCATACAGATACGAAATGCCGGCCATAAAGAGGTGGTGCGTCGCCAGATACGTGTAGTTGACCAGGCCCACCAGGTGCAGCTGCCGGTACATGCGCAGGATCTTCTGGCCCGCCTCGGCCACCTTGAGGTACACGCGGTCCTCGTCCTCGCGCAGCTCCGAGTGGTGCGCCGTCGGGCTGTTGACCTCGTTGGACGTGTTGTACTCGCCCTCAAACACGGCCGGCACGCTCAGACTCTGCCGGTACAGCATGATGATGGCCTGCCAGTAGTTGAGCACCAGGAATTCCGTCGAGAACGACACGCCGTTTTCCGCCCGTGCCGGCACCGACGTCTTCCACTTGTACAGCCGCCGGTCAATGTCGATGCGCCACGACCGGAACGAGTCGAACTTGGCCAGGTACGGACACGGCAGGTCGTAGTTCATAAACGGCTTGCCGTCGGCAAACGGCCGCGACTCCGACGACGTCGCCCGCGCCATCTGCGCCTGCTGGAACTGCAGCACCTGCACAATCTCCGACTGCAGCAGCCGCAGCCGAAAGTAGTGGTGCGCCACCCGCTTGTACGACGGCTCCGAAGGCTCGTGCTCCTTGCGCAGGAACCCGCTGGTCGTGATGTAGCCGTCGTCCAGGAGCGACGGGAACTCCGTCGTCATGATCTGGTCCGGCACCCCCGGCGGCCGCCCGACACTGACGCTGACCAGCCGGTCAAACGAATACGTGCACCACCAGAGCCGCCGCCGCAGATCCCGCACGTACTCCCGCCGTCCCCGTTCGCGGCCTATCGTCTCGGCCGGCAGCGCCCCGTCGCTGGGCAGCCCCGCGTCCACGTCCTTGCCATCCTCGTAGTACAGGCCCAGATCGACCGCCAGCCGCACCGCCACGCCCACGATATACCACAGCCCCGGCGGCACAGGCCGCAAGAGGGCAAAGTTGGCCAGCAGCAGCACCGCCTGCAGCTCTTCCAGCCCGCCGCCGCTGTTGCTGAGACACGCCTCGAGGTGCACAATGGCGCTCGCGTGGTACTCCTCCGGCTGGCACTGCCGCGTCCGTCCGTGGCCGCCGCCGTCATCGTCGTGGTCGGTCCCGTTGCTCGGCGCCGTCTTGCCCGTGTCGCCCATGATGATGCCGCCGCCAATGGCAAAGACCATGTTGAGCATGTAGAGCTCCTTGGAGCTGCGTTCGTGGGTCCTGTCGGCGTAGACGAGCTCAAACATTTGCATAAAGTCCTCGCGGTGCAGGACGGGAATCTGGGGGTTCGCGTGCTCAAAGTAGAGCGTGACGAGCTTGAGGCCGAGCTCGCGGTCCGGAAACGTGGCCGGCCGGATCGTCGGCTTCGTGTGGAGGCCAAAAAACGAGTCCCGCATCGACGTGCCCGTGTCGGCCGTCCCGTTGCCGACAGCCGGCTTGTAGGGACGTACGTTGGCCTTGTCCGACACCGACTTTTGGTCCGACACCGACGACTGCACCGCCGCGAAGACGACGCGCGCAAAGGACACGCCCGCCGGACCAAGATGACGGCCGCCGCCGCCGCCGCCGTTGCGCTCCTGTGTCGGGCCCGTTCGCGCCGCGATCCGCTGCAGTCGACTGCCCGCCGCACCCGTCAGCGGGTTTTCCGCGCCGCTGTTCGTCGGTCCGGGGCGGCCATGGCCGCCAGAGACGCCGCCGCCGCCGCCGCTGCCGCCGTTGGCATGGGCACTCGAGCCGCTGCCGCCGTCAAACGGCTCCGAGTGCACGCTGCGGCCGGCGTCCGTCGGCGAACGCACAGTGCTCGAGTGCTCGAGCTCTTCCGCTGGTGGATACGGGAGGTTGTGGGCCTGCAGCAGGCCTTCGAGCTGCTCCACCCGCGTCTCGAGGTAGTACACGTAACTATCAGGTGCTGTCAGCTGCGCCCTGTGGAACACGTCGAAAGGGTTGGGGCAGGTTGGACGTGTCAAACACGTCAAACATGTCGGACATGCCGGACATGTCGGACACGTTGCCGCTCCTGCCCCCCTGCTCCCCGCACTCACCTTCGCGGGATCTCTCGTTTGGTAATCGGGTCGTAGCCCACGCAGGCCACGCCGGCCTTTTCGCAACTCACGCAGCTCGGCAGCCGCTGATCGCATCGGTTCTTGCGGAGTCGGCACCGGTTGCACGCGCTGACGTTGCGGAAGTTGCTGCTCTGGCCCGGTCGACCGGCGCCACCGCCACCACCGCCGCCGGCACCCACCCCTGTCACCGGCATGCCATCACCACTGCCGGCAAGACTGCCGGCCGCATCGATGGCCGAAAAGTCTGTCAAAGTCCGCGCTCGAGCCGCCGCCGTCGTCGCCGACGTCGGCAGCGTGTCGTCGGGTGATATTTCGCGGGCCCGCTTCGCTGGAATCAGGCTGGCCGATGGCGGCGAGTGAGCCGGCATCGTCGTGGCTGTCACCGCCACCACGGTCGCTCGGTCGGAGTCTCCGGAAGCAAAAATCCCTAAAGTGGCCGCCGAGCAAAGACGCAAGATGGCCTCGTAGGTCCTCTCTCGGCTGGAAAGGAAGGAACGAACGCAGAGTGGGGCGCTGCGGCAGCAGATGGGACGAGCGCAGGCAGGCGCGTCGCTGAATGTGCGATTTCTGCGATTTCCCCGTCGACATACGCCGAACCCCGAAACGTGGCCAATGCTCAGTCACAAGAGGGCCCCCTTGCACACGGGGCTTATCGTCAATGTCGTGAAGAGGCACCTTGCCCCATAGTCTGGCGCCCCTGGCTTCTAGGCTTTCTTTTTTTTTCGGTCGGGTGTAGTTGCAGGAGGCGCAAGCCCCGACTTACGACGCAGAAAACCCAAGCTGCAACCTTGCCGCAGCCGAAACCGGAATCATGTGTGCGCAGAGTCGTGCTGGGGTCGCGGGTATACGTCCGTCTAGCTGCTAGAGTGGTGCGATGGTGCAATGGTGCGATAGGCAGCGATCGGAGCCAAGGAAAACGAGGTGGTCGAGATGCGATGGGTGGATTAAAGACAGGGATGTACCGCGGGAAAAAATGGCGAGCGTTGCGGTCACGGCAGCCCTTGTTCCAAAAAAAGACAACGTCCAGAAGGCGAGGGGAAACCGATGCGGCCCTGCTAGAGTATAAATAAAATATTTGGAAATTGGAAGGACGACAGACGACAGACGCCGACGGGAAATGTGATAGCGATACGGGCCAGATAGCGCGGTCAGAAGTGCGTGAAATATGTACAAGGACACAAACGGACACCGGAAATAGAGCCCAGGGCTTTGCCGTCTTTGCCGTCTGCAAATAATATTATGATGAACCGAAAGGCGGGAACCCTCTCGGCTGCTGCGTCGTCGGTCTTGGGGGGCCCTGCGCTTTTGCTTCATCGTTCACGATAAGAAATAACCAACGAATCAGCTTCCCTGTTGGATAATGCCATTTCTGACCTTGACTTTTCCTTATCGCCAGCCTAAAAGACAATAATAGAGGAACCCCCACTATTTGCTCCCCAGTGGGGACGGCACACCGGAGGCAAAATGCCCATCAACTTGGCATTTCCAGAACAAAGATTTGAGTACCCAGATCAACGCACTCGTATTACTCCGCGCCTCCACGCCTCCACCTCCAACTCCTCATATTACGTCATCCACCACTCCCACCGCAAGGCAGGCCGCCCGCAACATCCCATTCAGCCTCACGCGGAATATTCTGCATACGTACTCCGTACTCCGTGCTGTATTACGGGGTACCCGTGCTAGGTGCGCCAGCGCAACCACCAGGCAGCCTTCCAATCTTATCTCAAATAGGAAAGACAACGCGATAGCAACCCCTATTCCCCAGGTGGCAAAAGAGTCCGGGGTATCCCATATATTTCCTTCTAGAACAGAGTTGTGAAAACAGAAAATGCAGACGCATTTCATAACTACCCGTAGAGCTTATGTCGCATCAGCAACGCCGAACCGACCGTCAAAAGCCCCTGCGTCTCCTCCGCAAGGGTTAGAACATAAAGCCTGACCAAACAAACGTGGAGAAAATAGTGAAACCAAACCCAATCCCTCATGACCAGCAATGATAGTTCGCTCTATATATTCCTCATGCACCCGTAACGATTCCCTTTCCCGAACGCACGACCCGACGCAGATATTTCAAAGAGATCCTGGGAGACATAGCATGCCCTCCAGCTATGCCTCCTCGTCATCCGCTACCAGAAGCGGCACCGTCTGAGAGAGCATGCTGGACTCTTCGTCTGCCTCCTTGTCGTCGTCAAACTTGCTCGGCATTGTCAGATGCACCGCAACAAACGCGCCAGCAACAGCTACCGCGCTGCCGCACCACCATGGCAGACTCGAATAGCCAGTCTCCAGGCCGACCGCATACAACATGCCCGAGATGGCCGGCCCAAAGGCCCTGCAAAGGCTCGCTGCCGATGCTGACACGCCATTGACAGTACCCAGCGTAAGTGTGCTCGGCGCCAGGTTCATCGTAATCAATGCATTGCTGGGGTAGGCCATTGTCGAGAAGGTGCACTTCCAGATGATCGTCAGGAACACTCCCGTCATGCGGTACTTCTCCGGCAGCAGCACCAAGTATGGCGTCGCCAGATATAGGAGAAAGTAAGGGAAAGCTACCAGCTTGAAAAGCCGGAGAGGGCCGATCCGCTCGATCACCCAAGGGAACAGCAGCGAGTTGCACAGCAGCGAATAGAAGCCCTGGACCGCCATGATCACGCCGACCATGTGGTTGTCGAAGCCAAATCCACCAGTGAACTTGAACGGGAGCGACACCTCCCCGTTCTCGGGCGGTACCGTGCTGAGGAACATGGGAAGAAGTTGGTCAAACGTCATCGTATGGCTGCGCATGTTAGCTCCTACACTTGGCCAGGTCCACTCATGCGTTGTACTCACAAGGCCAGAATGCCAAAGGAGATGGTGTTCAGAATGATGGGCTTCGTGAAGATCTTGGTGCTTTCACGGCTTGACTCGGCCGCAGGCCGGGATGCCGTGTGCATTGTTTCGCCGTCAGATTCGTCGAGCAAGTCCAGGCCCTCCAGGGTCTCGGGTAGGCCGGGCTGTGTGGCAATGGACGTTATGCGGGGGGAGGTTTCGGTCGTGCGATAGCCGGGCAGTTGGTCGTCGGAATCGATGAGCGGCTCTTCCTCGTCAAGGAGACCCGCCTTAGGGGACTCGGTGACACGTCTGCAGCCCTTGAAGCTCGCAAGAATCCGCTTTCCGAATTCCAAGCCAGGGTCGCGCCGGGATTTCTGAATCGGGTGCGTCTCCTCCAGGAACAGAATGCCGATGACGACGCCGATCACAACAGCGACGGCACTGATCAGGTTCGGAAGCAGGTACGGGTACTTGTCCCAGATGCTACCGGCGGGGAAGATGTTGGGGTAGAACTTGCACGGCCGGGCCAGTGCACCACCGACAGCAGGACCGATCATGGAGCTGTTTGAACATAGTTAGCATGCTGGCCAAGAACCCACGCACGCTTCAAGCGAGACATACCCGATGCACCAGACCGCGGGGATGACAGCGAAAGCACGACCTATTCAAGCAAGTCAGTATGTCGTTTGCACTGTGGAGTTGAGCAGAAACAAACCTTGATGCTCCTTGACTTTCACAAGTTCACCGACTGTCGTCTGCATGACGCCAATGTTGCTGATGTACCGGTTAGATGGGTATTCAGCTAGGATTTACCAACAAGTAGCAACATACCCGTTGAGGAGACCACCCAGAGCCCGGGCGATGATGGCAACAGTGAGGTTCGGCGCAAAGCCAAAAAGCAAAACGCTCAAAGCAGTGCCGGAGAGTCCAACCAATAGGACAGGCTTCCGTCCTACCCGATCACTCAACCGCCCCCAGAACATGCCCGTGAGGAACTCGGCAAACGTGAAAGCAGACGTGACCAGGCCAGCATAAAAGGCAATCTGCTTCTCATCGTCGGTGATGTGGAAGTCCTGGATCATGAAATAGATGTATGGGAAAATTCCCATAAAGGCGATAGGCTCGCATAGCCGACACAGAGCTATGCTTGTCAATGGGCCGGTCCCATACAGGGGAGAACAGTGGCGCGGCGAGACTCACCAAGAACAAGCATCTGTCTCTTGGGAAAAGGGGGGATGGGCTTGCTGCCGCTGTCGCTAGGCAAGTCCTCCCATTGCTGGGAAGACCGCCTTGGGGTTGATTCTCGCATGCTGAACGAGGTGTTGAGGTTGTGCAGAACGTTTGAGAATCTGTGGGTGTCCGGCAGTATAGCAGTTGCGGACTGGGGTTGTGGGTTGAAGTAAAAAAAATAACCACGAGAAGTCGGTGACCGAGTGCGTGGAAGAAGAGTTGAGAAGAGTATGAAAGAAAGATCAATGCTGCTTTAGGTTGGGGGGAAGCAGAGAATTTATGCGGAAGGAAGGTGTGAGGAGGGAAATTGCGAATTGTCGAAAGGGAAGGAGCGCCCTTTTAATTTTTTTTCTTCTGGTGCCGGGAGAGCGACGAGGGAGACTTTGATACTAGAAACTAAGACAAGGAGGCTGCCTTATATGAGCGTACCGGCTTGCGGTCTGCAGGAGAGGGCTGAGAAGGGTCACCGGACCCATCTGCAGAGCAGGCCCGAACAAGGAATTTGTTCAAGCCCACCCAGGCAAGAGACAGGGGGAAGCTGGGGCCAGTCAAGATACGAGAGTAGTCTTGGGAGCATAAGAAGGGGAAAGGAGGGGGGGGGGG
>RQWE01000305.1:0-24861 GCA_004028395.1 Leptographium galeiforme
CCCCCCTCTCTCCCCCTACTCCCCGCTAACTCTCCAGGCCTCGGCCCCAACCTCACCCCCCAACTCCTCGTCCAGTTCCTCAACGCCGAGGGCAACATCCTCGTCGCCCTCACCAGCGGCCAGGCCGCCTCCACCTCCGTTGTCTCCCTCCTGAGCGAGCTCGACATTGTCCTCCCTGCCGAGCGCACCGGCCGCGTCGTCGACCACTTTGCCTTTGACACCAGCTCCGCCCCCGACGCCCACGACGTCCTCCTGCTGCCCGTCCCGGCCCCGTTCGCCGACGCCTCCGAGTCCGCCGCCCTGCTCGCCTTCCCCCACGGCGTCGGCCACGTCCTCAGCCCGGACAGCCCCCTGCTCGCCCCCGTCCTCACCGCGCCCCGCACCGCCTACAGCTACAACCCCAAGGAGCAGACCGACGCCGTCTCGGCCGACGCCGACCTCTTTGCCGCCGGCGCCCAGCTCAAGCTCGTCTCCACCCTGCAGGCCCGCAACTCGGCCCGTCTCGCCCTCGTCGGCGCCGCCGAGATGCTGTCCGACGCCTGGTTTGCCGCCCACGTGGCCCTGCCTGGCGCTGCCGCCGTCCCTGCTGCCAACCGTGACTTTGCCCGCCGTCTCAGCGGCTGGGCCTTCCAGGAGACCGGCGTGCTGCGCGTGAACTGGGTCGAGCACGCGCTCTCCGAGGAGGGTGCCGTCAACGTGACCAACCCGTCCATCTACCGGGTCAAGAACGAAGTGGTGAGTTTGTGTCTTGTTTGCCTTTTTTTCCCCGCTGTCTCGCCCCCTGCTCACTCCACAGGTCTACACCATCTCCCTCTCCGAGTACGTCTGGGACAAGTGGGTGCCGTTTGTGGTCCCCGCCGACGACGAGGTCCAGCTGGAGTTCTCCATGCTGTCGCCCTTCCACCGCCTCGGCCTGAAGCCCGTGCCTGCCCTGTCGTCCGCCACGGCCGCGGCCTACAGCGTCGGCTTTACGCTGCCCGACCAGCACGGCATCTTCAACTTTGTCGTCGACTACAAGCGCCCCTTTTTGACCTACGTCTACGACAAGATCACCGTGTCCGTCCGCCACATGGCACACGACGAGTGGCCGCGCTCGTACGTCATCTCCGGCGCGTGGCCGTGGATCGCCGGCATCGGCGCCACCGTCACGGGCTGGCTCGGATTCTGCGCCCTGTGGATGTACTCCAAGCCGGCCGGCCAGGCGCCGGTCAGCAAGAAGACGCAGTAGGCGACAGACGTGCACGGTCGGGCGGACAGGGAAAAGGGAATGGATACGCCATGTGAGAGTACGCGGGTATAGAACGGTGGTTTTGTTTTCGTTCCGCATTGATCAAAAGTGGTATCTGCCCTCCCGAGTTCCTGTATTCCATGTATGCATAATCTGAATAAAAGTGCTTTCCGAGCGTGTTGTTGGGGGGGGTGGTGGCGAGTTAGTGAGGTTGATGGCGTGTCGACTTTGGTTTCTAGGAGCTTTGTCGCTGGTGATGTGGTGCGGACAGCGAATGCCCCTCTCACGTGGACCGGCCGCCCTTTTTGGGCCGCTTGGCCAGGTTGCTGCTGCCATCGCGGCGGTCGTTGGCCGAAGCGCCGCCGCGTTTGCGGCCACGCGGCGAGTGAGACGGGGCAGAGGACGGGGCAGACGTCCGGGCAGGATTCGCGCCCGCCGCCGCCGCTGCCGCCGCCGCCTCTCGGGTGGCCAGCTGGCCGAGCTTGGCGCGCACGTCGGGGCTGTCCATGTCGGCGCGGACGAAGCGAATGGCGGCGGCCTTGTCGAGGCGGGCCGTCGGCCCCGACTCTGCATTCTTGTCGGGCGGCTTCTCGGCGGCGTCGACCTTTTGCATGTACTGGCGGACGCGCAGCAGCTCGCGGAAGACGGCGTGGCCGCGGGCGTCGACGCCGGCCAGGCCGAGGCTGCCAAAGAGCGTCGACTCGAGCGCGTAGGCGGCCAAGACCTGCAGCTTGGCGCGGTCCAGCAGCGGCAGACGCAGGCCGGCGGCGGCCTGGTGGCCGTCCAGCAGCAGCGGCGCCACGGCGTCCTCGAGCGCGCCAATGTCGGCCGACAGCTGTCGCAGGCGGGGGGCGAGGTCGTCCATGATGGTTGGAAGGCTGAGGGCGAGAGAGGAGAGACGCTTCTTTTTTTTTTGGAAAGACTAAACTTGAACTCGAGGACCCACCTTAATACCCAATCACAGCACGGCCAATCCGAAATCCCCGATACGATGCGCTTGGCCAGAAATGGGGCAGAGCAGAAATTGAGAAAAAGCGAAAAACGACCGTCTCGGAGGGACAAAAAAAAAGCAGCACAGTGAGCTCTTGGCTGGGACGTTTTGGCCACGCCCGCCCTCCTCGACTGCAGCAACATACGCCCCGGGGCTTCCCGATGAAGCGCCTCTAAGCGGCCGTGGGCTTGGGACATTTATCTCTCTCTCTCTCTCTCTCTCTCTCTCTCTGCCGTCTCCTTGTCTCGGGGCAAAGAGCCCATCTCTTCCAACTTGCTCCGTCCCGCGTCCTTGGCGCTCCCTCTCGCCAAGCTGTTGCCCCTGCTGCGTTCCCGGCCGTCGGCGCCGTGCCGCTGCTGCTCACGGCGCTGTCGGCCATGGCCTCGCGGCGGCCGAGTCGCCTCGGCCGGGCCGTTGCCGTGGTGGACGCGGACGACGGCCACAGCCGCCGACGTGCTGGCGACGTCACGGCCGGCCCCGGAGCTGCCGCCGCTCTCGTCGCCGCCCAACGACTACCACTTTCCCTTTGGCGACCCGTCCCTCCTCATCGCGACCCTCCCGAGCCGGCAGCACGTCTTTGTCACAGCACCTTTATCACCAGCATCACCCGCATCACCCGCATCACCAGAACCGTCTGTCGCGTTCGCACCACCCGCGCCACCACCGGCCCGGCCACCCCCGACAAAACGCTCTTCCACACCTCTGCCGCCAGCACAAGCCGCCGCCGCGGCAACACGGCCCCCCCCACGACGGCCAGACAGCAGCTCGGCGGCACCGGGCGACGTCGTCCGGCCGGCCGACCCCGCCACGGATACAGCCACGGCCACAGGGGACAATGCAGACAAGGACGTGTCCACGTCGGATGCAGACGTGGCCGAGCCCCCGGCCACGGCCCCGACCCCCCCCCCCCCGGAGCCCCGTGTATGTGCTGGGCAGCGACCCAGCCGCCACGTTTCTGGCCCACCTGCTGTCGGGCGTGCCGCACAGCGCGCCGGTGCGGCTGCTGCTGACGGCACAGGGCATGGCGGACTGGCAGGACGAAGGGCGGCGCGTGCGGCTGCTGCGGGCGGGCGCCGTGCAGGCGGGCGGGCCCGTCGTGGCCGAGCTGCTGTCGGAGCCGACCGACCAGGCCGTGGTGGCGGCGATGGCGGCGCGGGAGGGCCAGCGGGAGGGCCAGCGAGAGGGCCAGCGGGAGGGCCATCAACAGGACCAGGCCGGCCAGCACACCAAGCACGGCAAATACAAGTACGGCAAACACGGCCGACGCAGCCGCGCCCACGTGCGGCCGATTGAGCAGCTGCTGGTGACGATGCCGTGTGCGCGCAGCATCAATGCGATCCGCCAGCTGCGCCACCGCATCGACCAGCACACGACCATTTGTCTGGTGCAGCCGGGCCTGGGCGTGGCCGAGCGGCTCAACGAGCTCTTTTTTGTCGACCCGGCCACGCGGCCGCGCTACGTGCTCGGTCACATGACGCACGAGCTCGGCTACCACGAGCGGCCCTTTACGCTGTCGGAGCTGGCGCCGGGGACGTTGCGGCTGACGGCGGTGGGGGGGCTGGGGGACGTGGAGGACGAGGACCATGAGGATACGAGCCATGAGGACCATGGCCGCCCCACCCACGGCGCCCGCCAAATGGTCCGCCTCCTCGGCCTCACACCGACGCTCGGCGCCGGCGGCTTCGCGGCCGACGCGTTTCTGCGCTGGAAGCTGCCGGAAATGATGTACCTCGCCGCGGTCGAGCCCGTGGCCACGCTGCTCGACCTCTCGGTCGACGCCGTCTGGCAGCACGGCGAGGCGCGCGCCCTGGCCGAGGCGCTGCTGGCCGAGATGGTGGCCGTGGCCGGCCAGCTGCCCGAGACGCGGGCGTCGCCCATGCTGGCCCGCTTTGTCAGCAGCGGCATGCTGGCGCGCCAGGCCCAGCAGCGGCGCGGTCGGGGGCGCGAAGTGGGGTCACGTGATGTGGACCCCGGCCGCGACGACGACCCCCCGCCCGCCGCCGTCCGCCGGCCCGTCTCCGGCCTCTGCCGCATGGCCCGGCTCGTGCGCGACGGCCGCACCAGCGACATTCACTTTCTCAACGGCTGGTTCGTCCGCCGCGGCCGCGAGGCCGGCCTGGCCTGTCCGCGCAACGAAATGGTCATGCGGCTGGTGCGCGCCCGGCAGACGCTCGGCCGCGCCCGCATCGACACGTACATTCCGTTGGTGGACCACGACCGTCGCGACGACAGAGAGCCCCGGGAGGACCGCCTGCCGACACGCTGGCCGCTAAGACGACCGCGCACCGGCTGGCCCAACCCGCGCTCGGCCGCTGATGTCGCCGCCGATGCTGCCGATGCTGCCAAGGCTGCCGCGGCCACCCGCACCCTAGACGTCCTGGCCGCCGTGGACGCGCTGCACGAGGCCGTAGAGGGCCGTCTGTACGATTCCCGCGCCGAGAGCGGTGCTTAGATCTCCCAATACTCATGAATATCACGTGACATGGTCCACTTGCTAGCGTAAGGCTTGCTCTGCACGAGTGAACATCTGCCCCGCTCCACAACTTGCTTTTTGTTTGCAGCAACTTTACCATGGACGACGACGAACTCCGGCAGGTCCGCGGCCCTCTTGTCCCCCTTGGTACCCAAACGCTGACCAGCAGATCCGCGAGGCCCGCCTGCAGCAGCTCAAGCAGCAGAGCGCCGCGGGCGGCGGTGGCGATGACGAAAAGCAGCAGAAACAGCAGCGGCAGTGGGTAGAACACCAAAACACACAACAGCACAAGCCAGCCCCCCGCTAACCGCCCCCCCCCCAGACAGGAGGCCCGCCACGACATGCTGAACCAGATCCTCGAGCCCGACGCGGCCGACCGGCTGGCGCGCATCCGCCTGGTCAAGGCCGAGCGCGCGGCCGCCGTCGAAGACCGGCTGCTGTCGCTGGCGCAGGCGGGCCAGCTGCGCAGCAAGGTCAGCGAGACCCAGCTCAAGGACCTGCTGCAGCGGCTGTCGGCGGCCGAGGACGCGCGCCACGGCTCGGGCAGCATTGTGGTGGAGCGACGGTCCAAGGGGGCCGAGGACGACTCGGACTGGTGATGGGACTACGATTGTCGCTTTATTGTCACGTGTATAAGTGGTCACGTGTATTGATGTGGTCTGTATCACGTGATTTTACATCGGTATCGGCCTCTATGCTACCAGTATCGGCCTCCATGCTCACCAACCCCTACCCATTCTTGGCCATCGCCACCAACCCCTACCCATTCTTGGCCATCGCCACCAGCCCCCGCACCTGGCGGCCGACGGTCAGGCCGTAGCCCAGGTCGATGACGCCCTGCACAAAGGCGCCGGAGCGGCGCTGGCTGGCGACGGGGTAGCGCACGGCAGGCGGCAGGGTGGTGCGCAGGCCGAGCCAGGCGAAGCGGTCCTCGCACACGCTCTTGGGGTTGCAGAGGGCGCGCAGGCCCTCGGCGCCGGCGAAGCGGCCGTAGCCGGAGCCGGCGACGCCGCCAAAGGGCAGCTGGACGGCGTAGTAGGTGGCAAAGTCGTTGACGGCGACCATGCCGACGCGGAGACCGGCCACGATGCGGGCCAGCTCCGGGTCGGCGCGCTCGCTGCCAAAGACGGAGGCGCCCAGGCCGTAGTCGGCCGCGTGGGCCAGGGCCAGCACGTCGGCGGCCGTGCTCGTGGGCGCGCGCAGGACGAGCAGCACGGGCCCAAAGACCTCCTCGCGGGCGATGCGCATGGCCGGCGTCACGTCGGCCACCAGCGTCGGCGCAAAGTAGTGGCCGTGCGAAAAGTCGGGCAGCTGCAGCCGTCGGCCGCCGGCCAGCAGCCGCGCGCCGGCCGCCACGGCCTCGTCCACCAGCGCCTCGAGGCGGGCAAAGCCGGCGTCCGAGATCATGGCGCCCATGTCGTAGCTGTCGGTTCTGTCGGTTCTGTTTCCTTGGTCGTCGTCGTCGTCGTCCACCCATCCCACCCGCAGGCTGCGCACGCGCTCCGTCACCAGATCCAGCAGCCGCTCGTACACGGCCGGCCCCGCAATGACCCGCTCGACGCCAATGCAGTTTTGGCCGCTCGCCTGAAAGGTGCCGCGCAGCATCGTCTCGGCCACCGCCGCCAGCCGCGCCCCCGTGCCCACCGAGTCCAGCACGATGAACGGGTCCTTGCCGCCGAGCTCCATGCAGACGGGCGTCAGGGCGCGCGCCGCGTCGGCGGCCACGGCGCGCGCCACGGCCTGCGATCCGATAAAAGTCACGTGCGCCACATCCGGGTGGCCCGTCAGCCGGCCGGCCGTGTCGGGCCAGCACACGACCGTCTGCAGCAGCGCCGGGTCGTGGCCGTGGGCGACGAGGGCGCCGCGGGCGACGGCGGTAAAGTACTGGGCGCTCCACGCCGTCTGCTCCGACGCCTTGACCACCACGCCGTTGCCGGCAAAGAGGCCCGACACCATGGGCGCCACCAGGTTGTGGAACGGGTAGTTCCAGCTGACCAGCGCCGCCACCACGCCCAGCGGCTCGTACACCACCGCGTTGCGCTTGTGCGGCATCAGCACGCCGTGCGTCGGCCGCCCCGACCGCCGCAGCGCCGCCTCGCCGTGCGCCAGCGTCCACCGCAGCCGCTCCGCCACCATCATCACCTCGCCCAGCGCCGCGTCCACCGCCAGCTTGCCCGAGTCCACGCACGCCACCCGCCCAATCTCCGCCTGGTGGTCCAGCACGTGCTGCAGCATCGTCCGCAGCACCCGCCGCCGCGCCCGGAACGTCGTCTGCGCCCACGTCGTCTGTGCCGCCCGCGCCGCCGCCACCGCCCCGTCAATCGCCTCCGCCGACGACGGCCGCACCTGCCCCAGCAGCTGGCCCGTCCCCGGCGCGTAGCACTGGATCATCTCCGACCCCGCCACCCGGATCGACGGCCGCTCCAGATACACTTTCTCCGACGGCACCTGCGGCACCCGCACCGCGTACCGCACCGGCCGGTCCTCCGCCGCCCGCCGCTGCCACACCACCGCCAGCACCCCCGCCGTGGCCAGCGCCGTCCACAGCAGCGCGCTCGCAAACGGCCAGATCGTGTCCATGTGTCCATCCGCCCACAGCAGCCACGCCGCCACCGCCTGCAATGCCATGTCGTCGCTGGGTCTGCGGTCGGCAGACTATAGTCGCAGGTCGCGTGTTTGTGCTGTGGCCTACTGTCGCCAGTGGTGGGTGGTGGGTGGTGGCTGATCTAGGTAAATACTCGTCCTCCAGCAAAATCCGTCGAGCTCAATGCAGCGCTAACCCCCTGAATCATCGCCTGATTTTTAGCGGGCCCGCCCCCCCATTCCCCAACAACTCCTTCCCGCTCTCCGTACTCCGTATTTGCAATGCGTTGTATGCTTCTATCCACTCAGCGCAACATATATACACATCCTTCCTACTCCTACAACGCCGCAAACCCCCCCCCCCCCTCTCGGCCACACTCCTCCTCTTGCTCGTTCTGGCCTCTTTTCTCTCTCTTTTCGTCTCGGCACAAAAACATGTAAAACATGTCAATTTCATGAGCAATCCCACGCCCAAAACAAAAACGCCGCCAATAATGAGCACACGAAACGAAACACAAGGAAACAGCAGTGCGTAGACAGTAAAAGGAACAAACGAAAAGTGAGCGACAAGAAAAAAGAGCGCAGGTAAACAACACACAAAATCAGAGAACCCGCATTCGGTGTCCAAAAATGCAGCCGCCTCCAGCTGTCACGCCCGAGGCTCCCGTTTGGTGTCCGGTGATGGTAGCGATGGTAGATTGGTCATGCAGATCATGAAATGCTCGGAAAACATTTCAAGAGGAAAGACAAACGAATAGCCAGCGGCCACTCGCGTCGCACCAAGCGATTAGGAAATAACCAGGCTGTTCCTTGCACACGCACACACACAAAAAAGGCAAAACCACGCCTTCCTCCTCAGCTGTGCTTGCCCTTGGACAGCCCGCGCAGACGGCCCTGGATAAAGCGCCCTGCCGCCGTGCCGCTGTCGTGCTCGCCCTGCTGCTGCTGCTGCTGCTGCTGCTGCTGCTGCTGCTGTGCTGTCGCCGAGTTGGACGACTCAAGGCGCGACAGCCGTGCTGCCGACGTAAAGTCGTTGCTGACCTCGAAGCTCGACCGCACCCGGTCCATGGACATGCGCATCCGGTCAAACGACGGCCGCGCCCGGTCAATCGACTGCCGCGGCAGCTGCTGCTGCTGCGCGTACTCGTTGGACGTCACCGGCCGCGTCGGGCTCATGCCGTCCATCGACGACAGCCGGTTGTGCGCCGCGCTGTAGTTGGTGTCGTCGCTGCCGTTCTGCGTCCGCGTGTTGTGCGTCGCCACCGACGGCGGGTAGATAGGCCGCCGGTCCTCGTCCACGCTCGCGTACGCCGCGTGCGTCAGCTTCTTGGCCTTGCGCGACCCCTCCGACGACGAGCCGCCCGTCGACCCGCTGCCCTCGACCGTCTTCTCCACGCCGTCCGGTCCCACCTCCGCGTTCACCAAGCCGCCCGCGCTGGCGCCCTTGAACATGCCCATCTGCATCTGCTCCCGGATAATGTCGACGTCGTAGGGGTAGTACACCTTTTGCAGCGCCTTCATCGCGTACCGCGGGAACAGACACATGATCGGCGTGATGCACATGACCGCCCAGAACGACGCCTGGCCGTAGATCTGCGGCGCCGTCTTGTAAAAGTACTCGGCGTAGCTCGTCGACGAGTACACGCCCGTCCAGAAAAAGACAAACAGGTCGCTCAGCGCCACCACCAGCAGCATCAGCCAGTCCCACCGGTACGTGTTGATCAGAATGTACATGTTGATCGTGAACACGGTCGGATGCGCAATGTACGCGCCCAGCTGCAGCCGCGACGACACGTCCAGCCCGTTCTGCGACGCAAACGGCGTGCGCACCAGCGTCAAGTAGGGAATGAAGAAGCAGAGCACCGACTGGTACACGCCGTCCGCCATGTAGAGCCTGCGGGTGTTAGCACTTTGGCACAGAAAACATCAAAACGTCCACTCCACGTACCAGAACTTGCGCTGCGTCCACTCCAGCCGCTCAATGCCGCGCCGGTACAGCTGCGGCACCGCCAGCGACACCACGTCCGACACGTCCTGGTCCAGCACGCCCATCAGAATGACCGGCACCGACGTGAACAGCAGGTTGAACATGAGAATGTACGTGTAGTCAAACACGTACGTCATGTCAAAGTTGCAAAAGATCTGGAACCAGAAGATGGAAAACACCCAGATAATGTTCTTGTAAAAGAAGTTGGCAATCGTCTCGCCCATGCGCCGGTACGACCAGCGGCCGTGCACCAGCACCAGGCGCTGCAGGAAGCGGAACTGGCCAATCGCATAGTCCGACGACATGACCGCCTGCCGGCCCTCCACGCCCGCAATGCCCACGCCCACGTCGGCCTCCTGGATCATGGCCACGTCGTTGGCGCCGTCGCCAATAGAGAGCGTCATCACGTCGAGGCCGTTCTTGACCAGCCCGCATACGGCTGCCTTCTGCGCCGGGCTGACACGGCAGCACAGCACCGACTTGCACTGCTTGCACAGCAGCAGAAACTTTTGGCTCAGCCGCTCCGACAGCACCCACCGCAGCGTGAACCCGTCAATGATCAGCGCGTGCGTCGGCGCCGGCGGCTCGTGGTTCGCCCGCGCCTCCTTCAGGTCCTCCTCGCCGCCCGTCATGTTGAAGATCTGCAGGTTGCGGTCCAGCTCCGCCTCGAGCTGTGCCGTAAACACCTCGTCGGGCGTCTTGCCCGACTCGTCCTCGTCCACCTTGAGCCGGATCAGCTCCATGTCGTTGTTCAGCAGGTTGCACGAGAAGCCAATGTTGATGGCCGTCTCCACCTTGTCGCCCGTCAGCACCCACAGCTTGATGCCGGCCTCGGCCAGCAGCGCAATCGTGTCGGGCACGCCGTCCTGCAGACGGTCCTCGATGGCCGTGCCGCCGATGAGCATCAGGTCCTGCTCGATCAGCTCCGCCGCCGCCTCCATCTTCTCCTCGCGGTCGTCGAGCGACGTCGCCGCCGCGTCGTGGATCTTGCGCCACGAGTAGTACTCCTCCTCGCTCAGCACGCGCTGCGCAATGCACAGCGTCCGCAGACCCTCGCGCGCAAACATTTCCAGGTGCTCCGCCGTCGTCCGTCGCAGATCCGCCTGCGCGCCACGCTTGAGCCGCGAGTAGATGATGCTGTCGGCGCCCTTGCAGAACAGCACAATCTGGTTGTCCGGCATCCGCACGATCGCGCTCATCCGCTTGCGCGTCGAGTTGAACTCGATCGTCGTCAGCACCGGATAAAAGTGCTCCTGGCCCATGACGTTCAGCCGCACGCCGTCGCCCGTGTTGCCGAGCACCGTGAAGCCCATGTCGCGGGCCGTCGACACCAGCGCCGCCTCGTCGGGAGACTGCGCCTTGAAGATGATGCGCGGCGGGTCGCCCGGCTGCTTCTCCGAGAGCACCGTGTGGCACAGCGCCAGAGCCAGCATGAAGCGCTCCGTCGCCTCCTGCTGCTCGTTGCCGTTCTTGCCCGCCAGGTCCTCGACAAAGTCCGGCGCGATAAAGGTCACGTCCTCGTCGTGCATAAACGGGTTGTCGTGGATCTCGCGCAGCCCGGCCAGCGCGCGCACCTTGGCCTCGGCAATCTGGATGCGGGCGCGCGCCCCCTCCTTCACCACGTCGATGCCCTGGCGCCGCTGCATGCCGGCCTGGGCTTCCGTGTACGCCTCGCCGTACGGCTGGCCGTTGATCGTCGCCTTTTTGAATTCCATCACGTTCTGCGTCAGCGTGCCGGTCTTGTCCGAGAAAATGTACTCGATCTGGCCCACGTCGTCGGAAATGTTCCACGACTTGGGGATGCACGGCTGGTCGATGGCCTCGTAGTACATTTCCACGTCGCTGTAGATGAAGATGGCCTGCAGCGTCCGCACGATTTCGAGCGAGATATAGAGCGAGATGGGCACCAAGTTCTGGAACAGAATCACGGCCGCCCAAAATGTGACGAAGCCGGCCAGGGGCGCGGTGCCGCCATAGCTGCCCATGTCGTAGTAGTTGAGCGAGGCGTTGGTCTTGGCCCACGAGGCGCCGTTGTCGATGGCGGCGATCAGGCAGATGACAAAGAGCACGACAAAGTTGCAGATGACGTTGAAGTTGAGCTCGCGAGCCACGCGGGCGCGCTTACTAGGCGTCTCGCCCGCGTTCATCATGATCTTCGTGTCGTGGCCGGTAAACAGCACCACGCCCAGCGCCCACTCGGTGTTTCGCAGGTTGCAGCCGCGCAGCAGGACATTGTCAATGGTAATGGGCTCGGACATCTCACGCGGGCCGCCCAGCGGATCGTTGGGAAACGTCTGCGACCAGCGGATGGCGCCGCTGTACTTGTACAGGTTGGCGTGTGGCGCCTCGCTCTCAATGTAGAACTGGGCGCGCTCGCAGTCGCGGGCGTGCTTCACGGCACGGCCGCACCGGAGCGACTGGCGGAACTTGAGGTTGGTCTCGCCGTCCAGGTTCTTGGTCTCAATGTAGCAGGCGCCGTCCGGATCGGACGTGGCCAGGATGGCCACGTCGGCCGGCAGCTCATCGTCGTTAAAGATGCGCACATAGTCGCCGACCTGCAGGTCCTTCCAGGCGCTGCGGTGGAAGCGGGCGTTGCCCGTGGGGATGGCCTCGTGGTTGATCACGTCCGGGGTGACGTTGCGCAGGTTGAACTCGGCCTTGGCGGGCATGAAGGAGAAGCCCGAGACGGGGCGGTTGTTGGCGGCGTCGTCGCTCGGCGAGAGCATGTCCTGCAGCTGGGCGGGCGGGTGGCGAGGCGACGGCGACGGGACCGGCGTCATCGGGATGTCCTCGTGGGCCGATTGGACGGACGCGCGCTCGTTGTACGGCGACAGCATCGACTCGGGCCGCGTGCGGCGGGTCTCGATGGACATGCGCGGGTCGTTTGCGGCGTCGTCGCCGTCCACGACCTTCTTCTTGGCGGCCTCCTTCTTGAACAGGCCTTCGATGCCGTGCCAGGCCAGCGACATGCCGCGCGTGGTGGCCTTCTTGACCTTGCGCCAGGGCGAGATGTTATCTTCGCGCACGTTCACGTTGGTGTAGCCCAGGAGGCGGTAGACGGGAGAGTTGTTCAGGGCCTTGTCCGAGATCGTCCGGCGCGTGTCTTCGACAGCGTCACGGATGGCGGTGATGACGACAATGGCAATCAAAGGGACAGCGTTGAGGCCGGGATTCGTGCCACCAAAAATAGGGAAAATCTGGGCCGGTCAGCAGAGGCAGACGCCGTGGCAGGCCAGGGACACTTACCGTCAGGATGACGAGGAACAAGAAGAAGACGTTGGCGATGCCCTGGAATTGAAAGTAAAAGTTCTTGGGCACAAACGACAGCGGCGTGTACTTTGCTGTCCGGATCTTGTTCCGCGCATAGATCTGGCTGGGCAGGCCGTTCTCGTCCTTGTGGTCGTCGGGCAGCGGCATATTAAAGTAGAGGTTCCGCGGTCCGGCGCCCTCGTGCTCCTCTTCCTCGGCATCGGAGTCGGTGGCGCCGTCGCCGCCCGTGCCGTCGTGAGGCAGCGAGGCCGAGCCGGCCGACATTCTCTTGTCATGGGCGGCGTTCTTGTTGTGGGCCCGTCCGATAATGGACATGCGTTTCATGTGGCTGCTCTTGATGGTCATCTTGCGCGTGGCCCATCGGGACCGTTTTGTCTTGGACGCGGCCTTTTTCGGCGTCGGTCCGGTCGGCTCGTCGGGCAGCGGCAGGTTGTCGGAGATGGTGACGCCTTGGCTGTGCCGGGCTGCCATGTCGCCGCCTTTGCTGACCTCGGCCTCGCCGTCAAAGGGATTGCTATAGGTGCCGGCCGGGTCGGCAAAGTCGTCCGGCCCTTGGGCGGCCTCGGAGGCCCCGTGGCTGCCGGTCATGATTGCAGTGTGCTCAGTGTGCTCGGGGACGAAAGCGATGGTGATGGTGACAGGGACGCGGCTGGTGTCATTCCCCAGGAGGCTGCTCGGGGGGAAGAGGTGCGCTTCCTGGTCGTGGTGCGCGCGCCGACTCGTCGAGTCCCCTCTCCAAAGCGTCTACCAGCCGGATGGCTCCAGGGTGGACGACACGGGTGTTGCCGTGTACCGTGTACCGCGAGTCGCTGTGGATGGACAATAAAGGTAAAAGTGGCGAGGCGAAAAAAAAAAAAGCCGTTGGCTCCCAAGATGATACGTGGAAAACGAGGAGAGATCGGAAAAAGCCTCGTCAGTCGGCTGGTCCGGGATCGGTGCAGCAGCGCGCTATGAACAGGGCAGAAAGTCGACGACGTCAGGGAGGGGGAGGAGAGCGTGTGGTGGTTGCGTGTCTTGGGAGGTCGACGAGACAGCCCCTTTCTGCCAACGCGGAATGGCTGGGAGTGAGTTTGGGGAGGATTGCGACCACCGGAATTCGCAGACACGAAAAAAGCCACCAAGGGGATGTTAGAAAAGTGGGTCCGGTCGTGCAAAACGGAAGGGGCAACGAAGGAAGGCGAGCGAACGTGCGGCCGGGGGAGGGAGAAAAGGCAGGAACGGAAAGAGGCGAAAGAGCCGAAAAGAACTGGGGGGCATTTGCTGGGGGCTAGCCCAGAGTACGAGTATCTTTTCCTCTTGACTAGTACATCTCAAGGAGCCATTCGGATCGTCCGGCGCCGACCGACGGTGCAGTGTGCAGTTGTGCAGGATACAATTATGGAGCCGGTGGGTGCTGGGCTTCAGCGCGCACTTCGTATCGTCGTTGGTCGTAACATGTCATTACCGTCAATTTGCGAGTTCCTGCTTGGCGGTCCCGGGGCACGATCTACAGGCGACAATAGGGGATGACGGCACATCTCTGGAAGCGTTCTGGCTTTAATCCCGCCACGGGCATTCGCGGATATTGAGTGGAGGCGCTAAGTGACGGAGCTTGTAAATACAACGGGGGCATTGGTAAGCGGACGAGGACACTGTTTGGGCCAGCCTTGCAGGAGCAGCAGCGAGGCGGTTGCCCCGATACGTCGTGTGCCGAAAGCCACTTGTGTCTGCTTCCCTTCCCTCCTGCTCTCGTAAGCAGCAATGTACGGAGCATGTACGGAGTACTTGCAACTTGCCGCCCCTACTCGGACAGTTTCAGGGGAGCGAAAGAGGGGGTCACTCCCTGGAAAAGACCACGGCAGACCTGCAGTGTTCTTACGACAGTCTCACGGCATTTCTTGGCACTGCGCTAGAGTCGTATCGTATCTCACTCGTATCCGGCGGCCAGCGCAGCGCGTCGGCCAGGGAGACTCGAACGGGAGAATCGCAGTGTCGGACTTGAGATGAGTCCGCCCTGTTCCAGAGAGCAGGAATGTACATCGTCGCGCCTCGCGTCTGCGGCGCAGCGCTAATATGTGACCCCCTCCCCCCAAAGTCCAAGCGTCATGCTGCAACGGCTTTTCGTGTTGTCAGCACCGTATTACCAGTAACGCTTTGTGCTGCGCCAAGGGGACTGCAACGCGCAATTTCCCCTGCCAAAAGCCGCTCCACGCGTCAGCGAAAGCCCGACTGCCCCGCCAAATCGGGGATGAAAAAGCCGGGACGGAGAGCCACATTTGTAATTTCCAATGGCCAAGCCAATTTTTTTGTTTTCTCGCTTGTCCGCCGTGCATGTCGGACTTATGAGAACTCGGGCCCGTCTCCTGAAATCGTGGGCATTCGCCTCCCAGCCTCGGCCGGGCGCGGCGGAGTCGACGAGGCGCAAGCTGCATGGGTGCGGCGTTGTGCTTATGATATCTTATAATACTTGTCTTTCATCCTGTTTGTTCACTGCGCTCCTTGGTTTGTGGCCTGCCTTGCCCACGTAAGAAGCGTGACACGTGGCGAAAGGGTAAATGAAACGGAGGAAGAATGGGCGTTTTGGCCTACGAGGGAAAAACGGTGAGGTCCCGGCGACCGACCCCATTTCGCCGAGAGCCCCATTTCCCGTCCGCGGACGCTTGGCGACGACGAGCAAAAAAAGAAAGCAAAAAAAAAAGGGACGAGTGAGACGACCCACTGCAGATCGGGTCTCGGGCGCACTGAGGCCGCGCCCCGTGTTCTGGAATGTCGGACGAAAAAAAAGAGTGTGGCCGCCTGTAGCTTTTACCGGCTTCAGTTGCCCGTGCTGAAGCTGCAGCTCGCCGCCACGCCCATTGTTCGAGTGGTTTTCTGCTGCACCTTCGGCGGCTGCTGCAGAAAAGCACTTCCGGCCGAAGCCGAAGCAAGCTTGCACGACCGTGCGCTCGGCCTTCCTTCCCGTGTGTACAAGTACGTATTATTACTATGGACACTCGTACAAACGCCCTTGTCTGCCCCGACGCGCAGTGTGACGCGACACGTGTTCTTATCTTATCGCCGTGTCGCCTTGTGTGACCCCACTAAAAAATATATCACGGGCGCTGCTGTTGGGCAAAAATTGGCCGTTTGCCTAATAGTGGTATTTTGCTGGCCCAAACCTCCCTTTTTCGCGACATGGGCGCGATACCACGCCTCGCCAACGCCTCTCTCTGCCGCCCCTGCTGATGGCCATCGCGCCATTCCTCAGTCGTCCGTTTTTTTACTTGCTTCTCTCCACGCAAAAGGGCCTATTGCCCCGCCCTTTCGTTGCCTCGCCCCCTTTTTCGCGCGCGTCTTCTTTCAGCCTCGTCTCGTGGTATCTCGATTTTCGATTTTCGATTTTCGATTTTCGATTTTCGATTTTCGATTTTCGAGTCCTCTTTGAAGCCGCCCCCCCGAGGGCTCCCCTCCCTCTCCGGCGTCGCCCGCCATGACCAAGAGCGGCAGCAGCCTGTTCGCCTACTGGAAGCCCGTGCCGCTATGTGAGAGCCGGACCTGTGCACCTCGCGCCGCCATTAGTATTTCCAGCGCGTCGCCGCCCGGCTCGCCCAGCTCCGACGACTCCTTTCCCTCGTCGCCCACGCGCCCCGTGCGGCCACCGCCGTCGTCGCCGCCACGCCGTGTCGAGGTCGTGCACGACTCGGAGTCGGACGACTACGCCGACAACGACGACGACGATGACAATGACGATGCCTCGCTAGAGGTGCCCTTGGGGTCCGGGCCCATCCTCTCGTCCTCGTGCACCTCCAGCATCCACTCGAGCATCAATGTGGCCACCGCACCGGTCCCCTCAAAGGCGCCGTCTCCCTTTGTGCCCGCCCAACCACGGCCAGCCACGCCGCCGCCGGCCAAGCGTCGTGCCCATGTCCTGCTCTCGTCGCCGCTCGCCCTGCGTCGCGCCAAACAGCCCCGCGTGGCCAAGCTGCCGGACCCGCCGCGCCACCGCTTCGACATGCGTGCCCTGTTGCGGCACGCCGAGCAGGACGACGCCGCCGCCGCCGCCACCGCCCGCGTCTCGGCCGCGTTTGCATCACCGCCCGATGACCCTCCTCGACTCGACCTGCCCGACGCCCCGCTCGACACAGCCCCCTCTTCCAACAACGCCGCCCTGCCCGCCTCCATGATCGACACGTTCATGGCCCTCGGCGCCCAGCACGACCTGCCCGACGACGGCACTGTCGCCTCGGTCAACCCCGACCGGCTCCGGCGTGCCTTGCACCGCACCGAGGCCGTCGCCGAGCCGGATCGCTGGTATTTTTTCGTGCCCGCCGCCGCGCCGCCGCCGAGACCACCATTTCCCCAAAAGGCTGCCCGTGGCCGCTGGACCGTGCTGCGCGATGCCACGCTGCGGTCAGACCTGTTCGCCGACGGCATCATCCGCACAGCCCTTGCCACCGGCAAGACCCCTCTGCCCGACGAACTCGTCCTCTGGATCCTCGGCGAGGCCGCCACAGAGCCGCGGGCCTCGCTCCGCGCCGAGTACGTCGCCATCCTCCACCTCAGTGCCGAGCAGGTCCGCCGTCTCCTGGACGCCGACTACCTCGTGCAGCTCTTCCACCAGCTGGGCCCCGGTCGGGAGAGCGTGGCCCTCGACGCCCGCCTCACGCTCGTGCCCGCCCTCGCCCACCCCTACCCTGACCGCGACTGGACGCCGCTGCGCACGCTGCTCGCCCTGATCGCTGCCCTCGCCGACGGCCCCGACCGCGTCCTCGCGCCCTCTACCGTCCGCTGCGCCACCAAGATCCTGCTCCGTCTCGGCATGGACCGTCTCATTGAGGACCACCTCGAGCTGCTGCAGGACTACCACAATGCCATGCGTGCACTGGTCCAGCGCGTGTCGCCTCGAGACTGGGACAGCTATGTGCGTGTTTTTGCTCCTCCCTGCTGTTCCTTCTCCCACTAACCCCCCAGTGCTACGACGTCTGTGCTTCACTGCATGGCAGCACCGACAAGCCCGCGCTGCGCTGGCAGGTCCTCACCAGTCTGCCCGCAGACGTGCCGGCCTGCCACGACCTGAGGCGTCGGCTGGCGGCCGTCTGTCTGTTTGACGACGCCGAGCGCGCACGCGACGACCCCGGCCGCCACGACGTCTTCGCCGAGGACTTTGAGCAGCTGGCCGTGTGCGATGCGCGTACCATTACGGTCGACACTGACTTTGCCGACCTCGTGGCCCTTCTCAACACCCTAGACCTGTACGTGGACGACGCCGGTCGCAGCTCGGTCGTGGGCGCCAAGGCCATGGACCCGTTCAACGCCGATGTCGACGAGCTCGTCCAGCGACTGCAGGCCCTCGGCCGCGTCATTGAAGATGTCAATGGCAGCCACGTGTCGCGGCTCGAGAGCAAGGCAACGCTGGACCGCTTGCGGCTGCGGCTGACCCACTCGGTGCGGACGCAGAAGCCACGGCGAAGGGACATGTTTGCCTGGACGAACACGGGGACGCAGCAGGATATCCGGAGCCTCTTTGCTCAAAAGTGTGCGAAGCTCCTCAAGGGAAACGGGGACACAGGGCAGGCGTAACTGGCCGGCGCAACTGGCAGGCGTAACTAGCAGGCATAACTGGGCAGGCGCAACGGGGCAGGCGTAATGTACGAGTAACTGGGCATGACACGAATCCACGAAGGCACGAAATCATAATACAAAGCACGGTTCAACAGGACCCTGGACATTTTTTGTACACAGGACCATGACAAGCAAAGTAAAACGAGTAAAATCGAAATCGCAAACACCAACTCTAGCCGCGCAGGGGCCCCAATTCCCGTCATCCAGTGGCTGATACCCGGAAGAAGAAGCATCTTGAATGCTAAAACAGATGCCGTTCACCCTCTCTCTCTCTCTCCCACACCCTCTTTCGTCGCCCTCCCGCTCAGTCGAAAAACTTGCGGTTGACGTTCTTGCCAAAGAGCGTCTCCCGCACGACCGGCAGGGCGTCGTGCTCGAGCAGCTTGAGCCGCGTCTCGAGCGTGTTGTCAATCTCAATCTTGCCGTGGCCGCCGACGATGCTGACGCCGCCGGCGCTGCCCGCGGCCAGCGGCTTGGACTCGTCAATCTCGAGGCTCAGGTCCGAGCCCGTCTGCTTCTTGTACTCGGCCGCCGCCTCCTCGAGGGCGCCGCGCAGCGTCGCAAAGTCGGCCGAGCGCGCGCGCACCTGCAGCGACGGCTCCTGCATGGCGTAGGCGCCCTCGAGCACGAGCTGCACCAGAATCGCCTTGTAGCGCGCCGCATCCTTGGTCGCGTCCTGCGCCAGCTTGGCCCGGGCCGCCTCGAAAATCTCGTCCAGCAGCTCCTGGCGCGCCCCCAGCACACGCAGCCGCGTCTTGTTGGACACGGTCGACCGCGTGATCTGCTGCGACAGCGACGCCTGCTTCAGCTTCTTCTCGTACGTCAGGTCGATGGCGTCCGTCTCCTGGCGGACCAGCTTGGACTTTTCAATGGCAAACTCCTCGTTGGCCTTGATCTCAATCTCCCGCGCCTTTTCCGTGGCCTCCTGCTTGATAAAGGCCGTCATCTTGCGGAGCTCCTGGCCGACCTGGGAAAAAAAGACGTCAGCCAACAGCCCAGGACTCACCCCGAAACACAACAGCACAAGCCACTCACCTGGTCGTCGGACAGTGCGTGGACCTGCGACATGTTGGGCGGTGGAAGAAAGAGACTGGACAGGTGAGGCTTTTTGGCGGCGAGGGCGAGCTGAGCAGAGGGGCACAGGCGCTCTTGGATCCAATGCAATGCACGGTTTTCGGTATTCTCGACAGGGTTCAGATGGACGGCGCGGCGTGGAGGCGTGGGCAACGAGCGAAGCAAAGGGATCGAGGGCGGGTTGGAAGGCAAGCAGCGGCTCTATCAAATGGCGCTTTCGCAGCTCTGTCCGCGGAGAAGGTGCACGTGATTTAGGTGTCACGTGCAGACGCAAAGTTTCTATCACGTGCCAAAACGGAGCTTCGTCGTCCCGTGACACGCCCCTGCACGGAGACTGCGGGTCGCGATCTCGGGTGGGGACGCTCGCAGTGGTTTCATTCCTGTCCGGTTTCCTGGCTGCCTGACCGCTTCTCGTCAAGCTGCGGCTGCGTCGTCTTGTCCTGCATTGCGCTGTCTGGCCGCTGCCGCTCGCTACCGGGCATTGGCCGCTGCTCCTTTTCGAGTACAGTCAGCAAATCGACGAGCCGACAATCGCGCACCTGTCATTACGAAAATACAAGTCAAGAATAACAGAAGAACCAGAAGAAACACAAATACAAGAATCGCCATTCGGCATTCTTGGTCTGCGACAATCCCACAAAGACACGTCTCCAAGCCCGCCACCGACTGCGAATCGTCTTCGATCCTGGGAACTCGACGCTTGGCTTTTCGAATCGGACCTGGCGTATTTGGCTTCTTGTCAGCCATTCCCTCTATTGATCCTTCCATTTGTCTCTCTTCTCCTCTTGCTTTCCTCGTCCATCTCACCTCTTTTCCTCCTCTTTTTCTCCTCTTTTTCTCCTCTTTTCCTCCTCTTTTTCTCCTCTTTTCCTCCTCTTCTTCTCCAGCTCTTTTCCTCGGTCTCCTCCCCCTCTTCTTCCTTCTCTACTCTCTCCCTCTCCTCCTCCTCCTCCTCCTCCTCCTCCTCCTCCTCCTCTCTCCTCCTCCCATGCGACCTCTTCGACCGCCCTCCTGCCGCCCGCTGGCGCCATGACGTTTCCCCGTGGGCTCTCTCCCGGCGGCAGCATCGCGCTCGGCATCGTGGTCGGCGTGCTGTCGACGAGCGTGCAGAGCCTCGGCCTGACCCTACAACGCAAATCACACATCCTCGAAGACGGCAAGGCCCCGCACGTCGCCCGCCGGCCACCACACCGACGGCGGCGCTGGCAGCTCGGCATGGCCCTCTTCCTCGCCGCCAACCTGCTCGGCAGCTCCGTGCAGATCTCGACCCTGCCCCTGCCCGTTCTCTCGACCCTCCAGGCTTCCGGCCTCGTCTTCAACTCGCTCTGCGCCACGCTCATCCTCGGCGAGCCCTTTACCCGCTGGTCGCTCTGGGGCACGCTGCTCGTCTGCGCCGGCGCCGTCCTCATCGCCGCCTTTGGCGCCATCCCCGAGCCCGCCCACAACCTGCCCGAGCTGCTCGCCCTGCTCGTCCGTCCCGCCTTTGTCGCCTGGATGGCTCTCCAGGCCGTCGCCGTGCTCGCCCTCGCCGTCGCTGTCGAGCTCGCCGGCGCCCTCGCCCCTCCCGCCCTCGCTCTCCTCCCTCGCTTCCGACTCGCCCGCGGCCTCGCCTACGGCGCCGTCAGCGGCATCCTCTCCGCCCACGCCCTCCTCGTCGCCAAGTCCGCCGTCGAGCTGCTCGTCCGCACCGTCGCCGACGGCAACAACCAGTTCCGCCACTGGCAGGCCTGGGCCCTCGTCCTCGTCTTTGTCGCCCTCGCCCTCGTTCAGCTCTACTACCTCCATCGCGGCCTCCGTCTCGTCTCCACCTCTGTGCTCTATCCCCTCGTCTTTTGCGTCTACAACATTATCGCCATCCTCGACGGCCTCATCTACTTCCGCCAGACCGACCTCATTGGCCCAACTCGCGCCTGCATCATCTCTCTCGGCACCGCCATACTCCTCTCCGGCGTCCTCGCCCTCTCCTGGCGTCTCACCGACGACCACCCCCCCGCCACCAACGCCCCGTCTACGCTCACTCCCGGCCACGGCCCCGACGACCCCGACGAGGAGACGCTCTTGCTCGCCACCGACACCATTGCCATTGTCGATCCCGATGCCGACGACGACGACGCCGAGCGCGAAATACTGCTGCCGACAAAGCTCGTCTCATCGTACCACACTTTTGACGCCGCCACAGCCACGGAGGCCGCTGATGACGGGCTCTCTCCGCGGCCGCCCTCGAGCCGCCGTCGCGCTGCTGCCGCTGACGCTTCTCTCTCCTCTCTCTCGGCCGTTCTCGTGCCAAGCAGTCCCGCTGCCGCCACGGCCTCGTCACCACGCTGGGCCGAGCGCGCCGAGATCTGGGGCGAGCTCGAAGACCAGGCCGACAGCCGTCCCGCCTCTGGCGCCCTCCGACGCCACCGCAGCAAAACTCTCCCGGGCTTCCTCGATTGGGCGCCCACATCGGCCGCGGCCACAGAGACTGCCGCCGACACTGCCGCCCCGCTGCTCCCAGACGACGACGTCGAGGCTCTGGCCGTCTACCGGCGCTCGTCGCGGCGACGACGCAAGACCACGAGCCACGCGCGCAGGACGAGCACCGCCAGCACGGGAGGACTCCAGGACGCCCTCGGTGGTGTCTGGAGGCTCAGCTGGTGGGGGGGTCTAGGCCGGCAGGCGGCGGCGGCAGTGACACCATCAGCACCGTCGTCACAGGACGCCAGCTGCGAGACTGGCCAGCGGCCGCTGCCTGACGCCTGATGGGCCTGTATCATAAACACCGGAGTTGAAGAGGAGCAGGCTTGCCCTTCTGTTTGTATATTTGGCTGCTTTTTCTTTTCTATCGGGACACTACATCGCCAGGCGTGCCGCCCGTGTCTTTTATGCGGTGCCTTTGCTCTCTAGGATATACCACAGCCTCGCGGGGCCCTTATTTTGTTGCACTGTAAGATTGATGCAGCGCATGTGTTGTACATGGATTTTTTATTGGCTGGCCGTTTATACCGCTCCGCTGTAAAAGACACAGCCCACGATTGCAGCCCTGGCAAGCAAAGCATTGGGAATCAAAATAGATCACAGATATAAATAAGGAAATAAGACCCTGGTCAAAGGGGTTCGAGCAGCCGCCCGCAGGCAGAGTTAAAGGGGATATACGAGAAGAGGAAGCAGCTGGAGCCAGCACGCCGGTTGTGGCCCCATGCATTGTCGTAGAGATCGTCGTCTCGAGTCGTCCCCGGGCTATTATTGTTCTTTTCGTTGTTGTTTTTTTGTTCTTCAAATCCTTGCTTTCTTTTCCCGCTCCTGTCTTGCGCGTTATAGCGTCCGGCCGGCGCCGTTCTTCTCGTCAATGTAACGAAAGCGCTCGCGTTCCTTGCGGTCCTTGGAGAGGCAGGCGGTGGCCATGATGAGCAGGCCGCAGATGCCGCAGATGCCAAAGACGGCGGTGAAGATCTCGTCGACGAAAATGTTGCCAAAGCTACCGATCGGGGTGGCACAGCCACGCACGAGGGCGGCGGCGGCCGGGCTGGGGCAGGTGGTGTCGGTAACAAAGGCGGGCGAGGTGCTGTTGAAGTAGCCGCAGCAGCTAAAGGACGTCTGCATCAGGTCCTGGACCGTCGAGGACTGGGCGTCCCAGAGGGGCGAAAAGGCCTCCTTGGTGTTGAGCGTGAGGATCCAGAGCCGGACGCCAATGCCGAGGCTGAAGAGAGCGGTGACGGTGATCATGTAGCCGGACAGCTTGAGCCAGCCGCGGGTGGGCAAGATGATGGCCGGGAGGGTGAAGACAAAGGTGACAAAGTAAAAGATGCCGTTGACGAGGCCAGCTGGGGGGGAGTGTCAGTCTTGTGGTTGTCTAGTCTTTGGTCTTGAGCCCGCGGAGGAACTTACCCGTCAGCGGAAAGCGCGAGTACAGCAGGTTGCGAGCAGCCTCTAAGCCGGTGGTCGGCGCATTGTTGATCTGGCTCTTGACAATGACGGAAAAGGCGAGAATAATGGCGCCCATGGCGATGAAGAGAAGGTCGGCGACCACGTAGGCCGTGAGGATTTTGTTGGCCATGGCCGTTGTGTGTCGTGGGGGGCAGAGGTGGCTGAAGAAGCTGTGGGATATCGACGGCCGGCGTCGGAAATGGTGAAAATGTTGGCGCGAAGAGAAGAGGAAGGGACCGGCCAGCAAGTCCACAACGCCTTGCACTCGTGGGGGGAGGAGGGAAAGCAAGCAAGATTAGGAGAATGCGAGTAGAGCAGAGGTGGGTTTGAACGAGAGGCTGCCCGTGACGGACGAGGATAGGGTATATGGGAGAGCACAGGAGGGGGAGATCCGATAACACAGAAACAAGAGTCAAACAGAGAAGACGGGGGGAGGGGGGGGGGGGGGGGGGGGGGGGGGGGGAAGAGGGCATATGAAACCGAGACAGCTCAGAATCGCAAGGAGAACGAGAAGCAGAACCAGTCCGCAAGGGGAAATGTGACAAACGGGGGCAGCCGTGCCAACGGCAAGCTTGGAGTCGATCGTACGTAACCAAAGAGGCAAGGCCGCAAGAGGGCAAGGAGACATTCAGCCAAAGTGCGAGTGCGCAGTGACGCAAAAGACGAAAGAGGACATGCTCCCGGAGACGTCCCCACCGCGAGGTGACCCGGCAAGCAGACGATGGTCCAGGGCACGGAACGCTGTGCCTGTTTTGGGGCCATGGGGCCAAGGGGAGGGGCGAGCATGGCTTCAAGACAAGTCGCACGATGGCACTGTGCCACGCGCTATGTCCGGGTCACGCGAGCCGTTCTTTTTTCGGGACACTGAGAAGAGCCATCTACGAGAGTTCGCGTACGACGGTGAGCTGCGGTGCAGAGCACGTCCACACGTGTTTCAGAACTCAATGGGGGTCAGGGGGAGGACGTCGTGCGCCAAGTGGCTGCGATGCACAAGTACGATAGCCGATGCGGCGATGTGGGCCCCCCTTCTCTGGTTGCCCCCCCCCTGGCCTTTGGCAATGGTTCATACGACGTACTCGTATGCTTTGGGGGATGCATCGGGACATGATGATTGCACGTTCCTCGGCGCCTAGACATTGCCATTATGGGCGTTGTGCCGATTGTGCCGTTGTGCCGTTGTGCCGTTGTGGGCATTGCAAAAAAAAATAAAAAATCAGACGTAGACGACTGGTCATGGTTCTGCCCCCCCAGACAAAGCGGCACTCGCTGGGACCCGTCCTGCTGGCCACTCAGCGCTCGCGTGCGTTGCCTTGCCGCGGGGGGTGGTGCGAGGAGGCCAAAGACGGGGCTCGAAACAGGCCTGTTACGATACAGTTGCCCCGCTTTTTGGCCTTTTTATGCGCCCGGCATTACGGAGTATGGACAGAAGTCGAGACGCCAGAACGTCGAGAGGCGCGTGCGAAGAGGGGGGCGGGAGTGCGTGGCCACACAATTGCGGGAAAATCGACGCATTCTATTGTTTTTCTTGGACCTTTTCCCTTCTCATTTCCTGTTTTCCTTGGTCGTACTTTTTTGTTGTATTCGCGCTCTGCCATGGAGCATGTGCGCGCGCTGCGCTCTGATACGTCGTACGCTCTGATACGCTCAGACGTCTGTGTTACAGGCAAAAATAGCAACCGCTAGCACAGAGGGGGCCAAAAATCTGCTCGTACGGTACTCGTGCCACGCCCCCACTTTAATTGGACTCGCAAATGCTCACCAACTAAAGT
>RQWE01000306.1:0-24606 GCA_004028395.1 Leptographium galeiforme
GTAGAAGGGGGGGTGTAAGAGACAATCTTACCTCGACGACACGGCTAGGCCGCTGCTGCGGCGACAGGACGGCGGCGGCTACGGCGGACAGACGAGCGGTCGAGGGGGCGGCAGGGTCGGGCTGCAGCAGGACCTTGACGAGGTCGACGCTGCTCTCCCAGCTCTTGAAGCCGCCCTCGTAGATGCCCGTCTTGACGTCGTGGGTGCCGAGGCCGGGGGCCACCTCGCTGCTGTCGCCGTCATTGTCCTTGTCATGGTCGTCGTCAGCCTCGGCCATGACCTGCACGCGCACGTCCCACAGCTCGCGTCGGGGCAGGCGGATCCACGACGAGCTGGTGTCCTTGCCGGTCACCTCTGCCGCGTCTGCGTCTGCGTCCAGCTCCAGCTCCACGTCCAGCAGGCCATAGGCGACCTTGGACGGCAGGCGGGCCAGCATGTCGTGCAGGCTATGCCGACACGGGGGCAGCTGGGGCTTTCCCTGCACGGGAAAGGCACTGGCATTGACGGCATGGACGGCAGGTGATGTCTGTGCTTGACGAGTGGCCACCGGCGCCCCATGGTGTTCGTCGGCCTCGATGTCGTCGCCCGAAAAGGAGAAGGAGAACGAGGCCATCCGGGGCGACGTGTGAGACCTGCAGAGGCCCGGACTTTTTTTTTTTTCTTCAGCGGAGATTTTTTTTGGCTAAAGAAAAGGAGCAGAAACCACTGGTTTGCTGCAAGCCAGACAACGGTGCCGTCACAAGATGGCGCCTCTCTCGCGCTTGCCGCTTTTGTCCTCCGGACTAGAAGGGAAGGGGGGGGGGGCGTGTGCGTGAATGGTGATGGGAGTCTGTCGTCGTGGTCACCGGTCGGTTTTGTTTTTTTCTTCTTTTGTTTTCTTTTTCCTCTTCTCTCTTGGCCTTGCCTGCTCCGTCGTTGTCTCGCTGCTCGTTTTCCCCTCTATTTATTTTTTTGCTGGCTGCTGGCAGGGCTAAACCCCACTTGGGCACAGCTCCCGCCGCTAGCATCTGGCTGTTTTGGGGGGGGGGAAACTGCATCGATCTGAGCTGCGTCGTGCACACCGCCTTTATGTCGGTGTGGCCATAGCGGGGCGATTCGGGCTTTCTTGCATGCATACAAGCAGGGACGCATTAGTGCATACGAGATGTGCTGCAGGCACGGCTCGCCTCGTCTCGTTCTTGCTCATCCTTTCCCGTCCTTGTCCGTGCTCGTCGTTCATCTCTACTGCCCACCCAGCAGCAGCCCTCTCGACCCGCCCTCGATCGGTCTTCGCCGGTCATACGTCGTGCGTGGCCTAGCTGTCTCGCCTAGCCGGTGCTCGGACCCTTTCACCTCCGGCCGTTGTCCACGCCGCCACTCCCGAGACGAGCGTCGCCGCCGTCGACGCAAGCAACAAAGGATGACCGCCGATCGGCCGTGGGCCGCCATGCACGCGCCATCTTGGCGTCCCCGCTGGCTGAGCTGCGCCTGCACGCCCGGCTACGTCCACCCCATCGAGCCTGCAACGTGTTGACGGGGTCCTGCGTGCTCGCCCTGTCCCTCAACGGCCGCCCTCATCGGCCGTCTTCGGCCAGGACATCTGGCATCCTACGCTAGCTGAAACTCTGGCACCGGTGTGCCTCTGTGGCCGACGTCTCAGCACGTCGAGTCGTCTGTCGCCAAGAGGTGACCCGCAGCCAGGAACAGCCTAGGAAGCGCCGTCGTCTGCTTCATCCCTCCTCTTCACCCGACCGTTCTCCCTGGTGCCGCGTGAGCGTGGCGAAGGCACCTTGTCTCCACCGTCAGGCTGCATGGACGAGGACGCCACCATCCTGGCTGTCCAGCCCTTTGCTCGGGCCGTGGAGACGAAATCTCACTTACAGACGCGCCTCCATGCCACTTTCAACGGCCCCGGAGCTTTCGCTTGTCTGTTCGCGAGCTTCGTAGTGGTGGCTCCTGCCAACGTTACATGACAGCTGGCCTGTCACCACCCTCCTCTTCGGTTGGGGGGCGAGCGGTTTATCTGTTCCTCTTGCGCGTTTAGCCTGCGTGTATAAGTAGCCAGTCGAAGCCGCAGGAAGGAGCGACTGTACCTGCATTCTTCAGTGTTCGTTTTTATACTTCTTGTCCATCCTCCGAGGCCTCCGTCTCTTATTACCTTGTTACGCCTGCTACACGATGTCGATCCAGAGGTCAGACAACGACACCTCGCCGTCTGCAGGGGGCGTCTACGATGTCCGTCCCGAGTATGCTGTGCGGGAGACACCGCTGGGGACAGCCAAGCACATCCGGGTCGTCAGCATTGGCGCTGGCCCAAGCGGCATCAACTTGACGCGTCGGTTGCGGTTGCAGCTGCGTGACTACGAACATGTCGTGTACGAGAAGAACGCGGATGTGGGCGGCAGCTGGCACGAGTCGAGGTATCCGGGCTGCCGCTGCGACATTCCCAGCCACAACTACCAGTTCTCATGGCGGCCCAAGAAGGACTGGACCAACTTCTTTGCGGCGGCCGATGACATTGGCGCGTATCTGGGCCGCGTCTGTGATGAGGAGGACATGCGCGGCCTCATACGGACCCTGCACCGCGTCGCCGGCGCCACCTGGGACGAAGCCAGCGGGGTTTGGCGGTTGACGGTCGAGGACCTGAGGACCGGCCTCCAGTTTGAGGACTATGCGCACTTTTTGATTGACACATCAGGAATCCTCAAGTACGTTGAC
Source organism: Leptographium galeiforme (assembly GCA_004028395.1). Lineage (NCBI taxonomy): Eukaryota > Fungi > Ascomycota > Sordariomycetes > Ophiostomatales > Ophiostomataceae > Leptographium > Leptographium galeiforme. The sequence continues at coordinate 2,698 of RQWE01000306.1, forward strand.
TTGCTGCTTTGTGTTCTCGTCTTCCGCTGACCGTGCAGCAAATGGAAATGGCCCGACATCGAGGGCCTGCACAGCTTTCGCGGCGACCTGATCCACAGCGCCGTCTGGCCGGAGTCGTTCGAGTATAGAGACAAGGCAGTGGCCGTGATTGGGAGCGGCTCGTCCGGCATCCAGATCGTGCCCGCGCTGCAGCCAGCCGTGCGCCGGCTGGTCCACGTGGTGCGCACGCCGGCATGGATTGTGCCGCCGCACGTGGAGGTCTTCGCCACCGGCGAGGCCGGCCCGATGCTGCTGGAGGCTGGCCTGGATGCGGACGAGAACTTTGCGCCCAGCCAGATTGAGCGCTTCAAGACGGACCCTGCCTTTTACCGGCGTTTCGTCAAGGGCATCGAGAAGGAGGTCAACAAGACGTTTCCCATTGTGAGCCTCGCTCCCTGATGTCTGCCAACAAATCCCCTGCTAACCGTGGACCGTGGTTCCCCAGATCCTCAAGGACGGCCAGACACAGGCACACGCCCAGCAGCAGGTGCGCGCGTACATGACAGCCATGTTGCACGGCGACCCGAAGCTCTGCCAAGCCCTGATTCCAGACTACCCGCTGGGCTGCAAACGCCTGACGCCGGCGCCGGCTTACCTCACCAGCCTCACCCGCCCCAACGTTGAGGTCATCACCGAGCCTGTGCGCCGCATTGTGGCCCAAGGTCTCGAGCTGGCCTCGGGCCGGATTGTCCACCTCGATGCCATCGTCTGTGCCACCGGCTACGACGTCTCGTTTTGCCCGCGCTTTCCTCTCCGCGGCCGCGACGGCAACCTGCAGGACCTCTGGCGCGACAACGTGCCCCAGGCCTACATGTCCTGCGCCGTTCCCGGCGTGCCCAATTATTTCAGTGCGTCTTCTTGCGTGTGGTCTCCCTGTTTAGACAGTCGCTGACAGCCAGCCTTCCTTGGTCCCAATGCCCCCATCGGCCACGGCAGCACCTTTACACTCGGCGAGCACATTGCAAAGTATGTCGCGCGCGTCATTCAAAAGTGCCAGACCGAGGGCATCAAGGCCATTGCACCGTCGCAGGCCGCCGTCGACGACTACAACGAGCACATTCGTGCCTTTATGCCGCGCACCTCGTGGGCTTCCTCGTGCCGCTCCTGGTACAAGCGCGGCCACGACGCACCAGACGGCCTCGTCACAGCGCTTCACCCAGGCAGTCGACTGCATTTCTTCCACATGCTCGAGGACTTCCGCGGCGAGGACTTTGACTATGTCTACGACGTCGACGTCGAGGCCGCCGGTCTGTCCCGCCGCAGCAATCGCTTCCGCTACCTTGGCAATGGCTTTTCCACCAAGGAACTGGACCCAGCATTTGACACCACGTGGTATCTCGACAATCCGGCGCTGTCAGATGAGCCGACGAGTCCGAGTAGGGCTGTGATTCGTGCAAAGTTGTAGTTGATAGTCCCAAATTCATGAGCGACCCTACGCAATTTCTCGTCACGTGAGCATAACCGGGAAGCTTCGACTGTTTACATCGCAACGCGCTGTGCCCCTGTTTTTCCCCCTTAGTTTGCCGACCCTTTCTCACCGTACGACGTAGACCCTCCAAGTATCCATTAAAATGGACCAACGTATGTTGATTTCGCTCTTGCTTTGAAGATGATTCTCAATTGACTCTATAGGTGATTCTGCCAGCGCTGCTCCTCGAGAAGAGAGCTTTTGCTCGAAATGCGTAAAGAAGTTCCCCATATCGCATTTCGGTACTTACAAGGCAAGCGGCGCCATAAAGAAGACATGTCTAAAACATACAAAACACGGCAAACAAAGGGGGACACCGTTAACAGAAATCGAAAAAGGTTTTAAAGGCTGTACGGAGTAAAGTAGTAGAATAGCCCAAGCAAAGGAGAGCCGACATGCAGATGTGACTTGTACATCGTCGGCCACGTGACAAGCGCCAGCACGTGACTAGCTTCAGCCACCGGACGTCAGCCACAGCCCGGGGGGGCAGAACGCGACAAGTGAAAAAACGATCCCTTTCCAGCCGCGTTTGAAGCTGATCGCGACGGATGGCTTAATAGGCAACGACTTTTGCGCCAACTTCCACCCACAATCGTGCGCCCAACTGCCTTTGCACCCACTGTCCGTACTTTTGCGACGCACGCATCGACAGTCGAGCCAGCGTCATGGCTGCCGACCCGAGCTTCAATGTCCATCCGGACCTGGTGAGTGTTGCATTCAGGGGAAACGAACGGCGAGGCGACATTCATCAAAGGCGGCTGCTGACTTGCTGGTGTGCAGCTCCCGCACATCCACCTCATCAGCGCGTACCGATATCCGCTGGTGCCGCGGTTTGGCATCCCCGAAGTGACGGACTGGCTGCTCAATGCGCCGCGGATTGCTCGCGACGGCGCGCCTTTTTTCTGGACCTATCTGGACGTGCCGCAGGACGGGACCATTCTGCTGACGTGGCAGCCGCTGCAGCGGCTGGGCACGGAGTTTGCGTCGGACGGCTATGTGTGGCCCCGGGGCGAGGTGTACTACCAGCATGAAATCCGCGACGGTCTGGTACGTCAGAGGAGACGAGGAGGATGGACGGGCGGAGAGGCGGGTGGAGAGACAGGTGGCTGACAGGGCAGATCCTCGAAGTTCTTCACCAGCCGGTCGGATACCGGCCCGGCGAGGAGTATGCGACGCACGCACGGCGGCGGTTCCGCCTGATGCCGCCCAAGGTGCCCAACCCCAACACGCCGCAGGTCGACCCGAGTCTGTGGCTTGTGCACTACGGCCCGATCGACGAGCGCGAGCCGATTCCGGTCAAGAAGATCCGCATGGAGCCGCGGATACGCTCGGCCATGGAGAGTCGCAACAACCTGATGCGGGCGGGCCAGATCGTGCGCAAGGAGTTTATGCTGTCGGACCGCGTCAACTGGCCGCATATTTCGGTGCCACGTGACCTGCGCGGGCCGCCCATGTACGGTGGCCTGGCGGTCGGCGGTCACCATGTCCCGCAACAGATGGCGTACCCGCCGCATGCGGCCGGCAGCCTGGCACCGCCTCCGCCGACCAAGCGCGCACGCCACAGTGTCGGGCCCGGTGCCGTCCATCCTGGGGCCGGGCTGGTGGCTGGACAGGCCGGCGGTGGAGCCCACGCGATGATGCAGCCGATGGACGTGGCCATCTTTGACGACGACGAGGACACGTCGCGCGGAGACATGTTTGACAACATCACGCCGCGTGACGTCAGCCTCGAGCGGTACAAGCAAAACCACGAGTGGATGGAGGAGGTGATCTCGTCGCCGTATCGCATTGGGCAGATCGGCTACGCCGACCTCGGGCTGGGCCTCAAGGGCGAGCTGGCGTCGATGACGGACGGCATCTTTGAGGGCCAGGGCATCGACGCGTACCAGCGCCTGCCCAAGAAGCCGTATGTCGGCGCTCTGGACGCGGGCCTGGCGGCCGAGTTCCGCAAGCGGGTCGCCGAGAAAGTGGCGGCGGCACACGCGGAGATGGCGGCGATGCGGGCGCGGCACGAAACGCTGGTGGCCAACGTGCGCGTGCACTCGGCGGTCAAGGCAGGCGAACACGATCTGCGGTTTGCGCCCGGCGCGGATGCCGGACCCGAGGGCTGGCGGCTTGAGGAGCGGGTGGGCGACGGCGACGACATGGGCGGCGGCGGCGAGAGCGGCGAGAGTAGCCACTGGGCGCACCAAAAGCCGCGCAAGGCGGTGGCCGATATTTCGGCGCAAGTGGAGGCGGCGCTGGGCCGCAAGATTGTGCGGTCGGGTGGCGTGGTGCGTGTGCAAGAGGGCGGGTACCAGGAGCCGGAGCCGGAGCCGGAACCGGAACCGGAACCGGAACCAGTCGTGCCGGAACCGATGCTGGAGGTGCCGGTGGCAGCAGGGACGGCCGGGGGCACGACGGCGGGAGCGTCGCCGGCAGGCTCGCAGCTGAGCGGGATCATGATTGGCGATGCCGACATTGACATGGGCGACACGGCCGGCGGGCTGCTGGACCAGATGGAGTCGGTCTTTTCGCCGGCGTCGACACCGAGCAACAACAACTTTGTGGCGCCGCACGGCCAGCCGCTACCGCCAACGGGCCTTTCGAACGTGGTCACGCCCGGGAGCAGTGTGGTGCCGCCAACAGCGGGGACAGCGGCGGTGCCGGGAGCGGCTGTGGCTGGGGGGGTGGTGCCAGGCCCTGGTCAAGCGGTGGCAGTGTCAGCAGGACCGGTGCCGGTGGCCGCGACAGGCACCGACGACTGGGTGGTGGTGCCGCCCGGTGGTGGTGTGTCGCCGAGCGGAGAGGGCGCCGGTGCCGCGCCGACGGCTACGGCAGTGTCGACGGGACCGTTGGCGACAGCCGCGCCAGCTGTGGCGATGGTAGCAACACAGGCGGCCAGCGCCAGCGGCGGCAGTGGGCCAGGCTCGTGGGCGGTGACGCCGGGGGGACTGCTGGAGGGCAGCGACAACAACACGAGCAACGACTTTGGGTCGCTGGAGGACCTCGACACGGCCGGCGAGGCGCTGGAGGGCATAGACGACGGGGCGGAACTGGGCGAAGGCCTGGATCTGGACATGGAAGACTCTGCGTTTGGCAACGCTTTTCCCGGGGCGGACTGAGGACGGAGGGACGGCTGCTTTTGGCGCTGGAGAGTAACAGGGGAGGGGGATCTGGTCTGTACTGTAGAGTGGTCTGTTTTGATTTGCACCGATCCGTCGCCTGCGTTGGTGCAACGGCTGTACTGTAATAAGTGTTATGGAACGATTGCGATTACCCGCTTTTTTCTTCTTTAGCGTCTGTCTGTCTTGACAGCCCAACACCCGACACCAGAAATGCTGTCCTGCTTTTCGATCAACGCCGTTGAAGCGTTTTTCTCTTCAAGGTCACGACCCTCTATGCAGCGTCGGCCACCAGCTCCGACGGCCGGCCACGGATGGCCAAGCGCTCTTCGGGCGTCAGCCGCAGGCCAAAGTACTGCTGGAGCACGCGCGCGCGGTGGTCCTCGTCGGCCAGCATCTCGGTGGTGTCGCCGCCGTGCAGGCGCAGGCGCAGCTTGCGATCGACGAGCGTGACGACGCCGACGGTGTCGCCCGAGGCCGGGTCGAGCACGGTGATCTGGGCGACGACGCTGCGCACAAACGGGCTCTGGGGCGCGGTCATGGTCCAGAGGTTGAGCACGGCGTAGTCGGCGGGGAAAAACTCGGACTCGGAAAAGGCGTAGGCGTCCAGCCAGCCGTCGGGGCTGGCGCCGACGCGCGTGGGGTCCATGGTGTGGCCGTAGACCCAGACGCGCTGGTCGACGTCGGTGTGCGCCGGCAGCGCGCGGTGCTGCAGCCGCATCCGGAAGCCGCCAAACGACGGCTGCTCGACGTCGGCGACGAGCGGCAGCGGCGCCGCCGGGCCGTGAACGCCGTAGCCGACGTCGACGAGGTACTTGGTGCCGGCCAGCGTGACGAGGTTGGCCATGTGGGACCTGTCTGTCAGCGACCTGTCTCCCCAGTGCCCCTGGATTTTCAGATGCTCTAGATGCTCTAGATGCTCTAGATGCTCTAGATGCTCCAGATGCTCCAGATCTTCCAGGCCTGTATTCCCCGTCCTTGTCCCACTTACATCCCCGTGTACTCTCCCGTGGGCAAATGCACGCGACCGCCAACGGACGTCACCACAAAGCCCAGCGCCCGCAGCACGGCGCCAAAGAAGCAGTTCATCTCCATGCAGTAGCCGCCGCGGTCGCGGTCCAGCACCTTGACATACAGGTCCTCCGGGTCCAGCGACAGCCGCTGCGCGGCCGTGTAGTGCAGGTCGAGACACTCAAACGGGACGCGAGCGTAGTGGCGTTGGACCATGGCCGCCAAAAAGTCCAGCGTGGCCTCGGGACGCCGCTCCAGTCCAATGTGCGCGAGGTAGCGCGCTACCTGCTCGTCCGAGTAGACGTGGCGGGACATGTTTGACTTGCTGCGTATGACGTGGAGATGTAGTCGGCGCGTCGTCCAAACCGCCTAGTCGTCCCTAGTTGAAGATGATGACTAAGTGGAGCCTGGAATTTGGAATCCAGGGCAAAATCGCCGAGTCAATACGTAGCTCGATTGGTGTGTTCGCAACGGCTACAGGCCATAATCAAACACTTTCTCATTTATATCTTTCTGTCTATGGTGATGCCGCCTTTCCGTATTTATGACCCCAAACCCGGAGGCATCCCTCGAGACCCTTCCAGCCAAAACGCCAGCAAAAAGGCAATGGATTTCATTCTGACCTAAGCCCGGCTCGGAGCCGTCCTTTTCGGCGCCGGTTCGCCGGGCTCTCTCGCGCTGGACTGCGTTTTCCGACCAATTTCAGTGACTTGCGATTCGATGCGTGTTTAGCGGCCGTCCTACTTGGACGCCGCGACAATGTCCTTTTCGCTCTGTGATGGCTGTGGTGCTGGCGCTGGCGACCGGCGCGGCGACCGCTCCATCAGCCACATCGACAGACACGGCATCAGCGTGACGGACGCCGCAAAGAGACATCTCGGCAAGACGGGCGCGCTGCAGAGGCTGAGTGTGGGCAGCACCAGACGGGCCAGCAGACCGCCCGCGGCGAGGTAGACGAGTGACATGACGCCGACAGCGAGGCGGTAGCTGGCCACGCGCGGGATCTGAAAGTAGCCATTGACGAGACGAGCACACACCGCCGGGATGGCCACGGCGTGCACGACCAGGACGGCAGCGCTCAGGGCGTGCTCGACAGCGGTGGGCTCGGCCAACGAACCGGCCAGTGCAGCCGGCAGATGGACGGGCGGCGGAGTCAAGCCGCCGGCGGCCCAGACGAACAGACCCGCGGCGGCGGCCGTCAGGGAGACGTAGACAAAGGCCAGACGAATGACAAAGACGGCCAGTGCGACGTCCCAGAGGACTTCAATGACCGACTCGGTAGATTCAAGGACAAGGGGACCCGACATGATGTTGTTTGTGTGGATGGAAAGTATGGTAAAGATGATGTATGATGGATGTAGAGGCAATTGATGCTTTGGAAGCTTGGCCGAAACCTGTAAAGACAAAGTGCCGGCCATCCAGATGTTTATAGGACAGGCAACTGCCTGACCGGAGTCACGGCGTCCCTGGCCTGGTGCTCCGGCGCAGATCATTAGATCATTAGATCATTGGATCATTGGATCATTCCGCCAGCGTCCAGCGGCCTCGGTAGGGTTCTGCTCCCTTCCGGGAGCACCAGACACAACAACGCGAAAGGGCAGAGAAGCACAAGACAGTGGGGCGCCACAACAGGCGGGCGGCCGATGCTGGGACGGGTGGTGTGACGGTGGAGCCACGCTAAAAAACGGCAGGCTGCACATGCTGTAGCCAGGTGACCCACCAGTCTCGAACAGGCGGATTTTCGTCTCCAGGCTGGCCCGCAGCTGCCGACGGACATGCAAAGGGCAAAGACGCAAGATACAAAGGCACTCGTAAGAGAATTGAATTGGGGGTATTGTCGGCAAGACGGGGCTGGGGAAAGGGAAAATGGGGAAAATCTCTAGTGGGCAGCAAAGCAAGCAAAGCAAGCAAAGCAAGCAAAGCAAGCAAAGCAAGCAAAGCAAGCACGGCTGGCAAAATGCACAAGAATCCAGAAAAGCTCGCCTAGATCTCCGTCTTCTCCAGCGATTTGGCGAGCGCGTCAACGTCCTTGTCCTTGACCTGCACGACGGGCTCTTCCTGGGCCTCCTCGGCCTCGTGGATCAGCTTCTCGGCGAGCTCCTCCTTGGTGACGTCCTCGTCCGAGTCTTCCTCCTCCTCGTCGTCCTCGTCGTCCGAGTCGTCCTCGAGGTCGCTGAGGCTGTCGAGGCCCCAGGCGTCCTCGTCGACGACGGCACCGGCCAGCGCCGCCTTGCGGGCCTCAAAGAGCTCCTGCAGCGCGGCGACGGCGTCGTCGTCCTCGGAGAACTTGTTGCCGTTGAGCTCGAGCTTCTGCAGGCGCGGCAGGGCTGACTCGGTGGCGGCGGCCAGGGCCTTGATCCCGGGCGCGGTAATGTCATTGTACTGCAGACGCAGGACCTGCAGCTTTGGGTTCTGGCCGCGGGCCAGCGCGTCGGCCAGGAGCACGCCGCCCTTTGCGCTCAGCAGCGAGTCGCCGATGCCGAGCTCCTCGATGACGGTCCAGCGCGGCACGACGTCGGCGAGGGCGCGCGCGCCCTTGAGCGTAAACGTATTGTCCTGCAGGTCGAGCACGCGCAGGCCGGCGGCGTTGTGCAGGCCCTCGCTCAGCAGGTGGCTGATGCCCTCCTGGCGGATGCCGTTCTGCACCATCTTGACCTCGCGCACGTGGTTGTGCAGCCGGAACGTGCGGGCCCAGGCCGTCATGCTGCCGTTTTCGAGCCGGTTGCGCCCGCACACGACCGTCTCGAGCTCGGGCACGTCGGCGGGCTGGGCGGCCGCGGCGCGGGCGGCCACCTTTTTTGCGTGCAGCTCGCTCAGCGCGTCGGCCACCAGGATGCCGGCGTGCGGGCCCAGGCCGTTGTTGTTGAGGTAGAGGTGCTGCAGCGGCACGTGGGCGGCCAGAAAGGCCACCAGGGGCGCCTGGGTGTTGAGCCCAAAGGCATTGTCGTTGAGGTTGATCGTCGTCAGCTTGGGCAGGTTCAGGATCGACGTCAGCAGCGCCGACAGCGCGTCGGGGATCTCGCTCAGCAGCCGGCCCGTGAACATGTCGGCCAGGTTGGCCGACCGCAGCTGCTTTTTTGTGGCCAGCACCTCGCCCAGCCGCTGGCACGCACCCACGCCAAACGTGTTGCCCAGCAGCAGCACCTCTTCGACGTCGTCATTCGCCACGAGAGCCGCAATGTGCGGTTCCAGATCGGCCGCCGTGTCGAGCTTGAGGCCCTTGCCCTCGAGGGAGAAGACTTTCGAAGCCATCGTGCGGTGATCCGAAAATAAGAATGCGGGTGGTGTGCAGGGGAACGTGTGCAGAGAGTCGACCCAGTCGTGGTACTATGTATGAACGGTTGGTAAAATTTGGCCCCCTGTTGCTAGGGAGCTTTGCCCGTGTTCGGAGGGGTACTTGCAGAAACGCCAGTCCGGTTCCGGACTAGGGTGACTACAGCTGGCATCGGCTGGCAGGCGCCGGCAGACCGGCAGAAAGACAGTACGAGTACACGTACAGCGTACCGCTGTCGTGGCTGCGGTTTGCGCGTCTGGACGCCAATTGCGCCTGCATTTACAGAGTATTATTTGGCGACGTGCTTCGATTTTGGAGCGTCGGGACTGTGTCTTTGGGACTGTGCCTTTTCCACCTCGCCCCCGCCCCTTTTTGCCTTTTTCATCATTTCAACTCCAAATCGGATCCCGCGCAGACATTGTTCAGGGGCTGAAGCCGCGTGCATCGTGCCTTTTCCAGCCGCGATTTTACCGTGCTGCAGCCGCATTTTTTTTCGCCTCTTGGACAGCCTTCCCATGGCCAAACGCCATTCGCCGCGTGAGGCTTCATTCACGTCGGGCTCGGACGACGGGATCAGCGACGACGAGGTGCACAAGCCATCGAAACGATTAAAAGCAGACAAAGCGGCCGACAACGAGCACGAGGCCGAGACCGGGCGCGAGGCCAAGCCGGGCGGCAAGATGGGCACACGAGTCGAGGCCGAAGCCGATGTCGATGCCGACGCGACGCAGCTCCATGACGCAAGCACACAGCTGGCGGAGACGATGTCGGATATTTCCGAGGACACAGAAGGCGACGTGCCCCAGGGGATGCCGGGCGATGACGACGGGTTCGGGCAGGTGACAGCGTGTGCCTGGGACGGCTGCAAGAAGGGGGAGATGGAGTCGATGGACAAGCTGGTAGAACACCTGCACGCGGAACACGTGGAGGGTAAGACGCGACGGTACACGTGCGAATGGGTTGGCTGTCCTCGCAAGGGTAAGTCGCATGCGAGCGCGTACGCGCTCAAGGCGCATCTCCGCAGCCACACGCGGGAGAAGCCGTATGTGTGCTATCTGCCAGGTAAGCGAGCGAGCGAGCGAGCGAGCGAGGAGAGGTGGCGGTCTTGGCGAGGCGTTGCTGACGGGAGGACCAGAGTGCTCTTTGGCCTTTGCGCGGGCGGACGCGCTGAACAAGCACATCCGCAGCGCGCACGACGTGGACCTGATGCGCACGCTCGACCCGCCGCGGGTGGGCAGCGGCGGCGGCAAGCCGGGGTACTACGGGGCGGCGTTCAGCACCAACAGCGGGGTGGGGGCGCAGAACGGGGCGGGTGCGGGCGGGACGAACGGCAAGGCGGCGTCGGCGAAGCTCAAGATCATCATCAAGACGCCGCAGTCGCACGCGGCGGGCCAGGACGACTCGGTGGACTACGGGCCGGCGCAGAGCCGCAGCTTCACGTTTGTCAGCGAGCAGGGGCCGGACGAGACGACGCTGACGCGCGAGCAAGGGTTCACGGCGCGGGAGCTGGAGCTGCCGCTGGAGAAGCTGTACGCGCTGTGCCGGTGCCAGCTGCGGTGGGCGGAGACGGAGAGCGAGACGCTGCGCAAGGAATGTGCGGCGTGGGAGGACGCGTACGAGCGGTCGTGGGTGGAGAGCCAGGTGCTGCTGGAGCAGGTGGTGCAGAGCGAAAAGGACTGGCACAAGCGGCGGCAGGCGGTTCTGGCGAGCCTGGCAGCCGAGGAGCGGCAGTCGATGGGAGCAGGAGCGGCGGCGGCAGCGGCAGCGGCAGCGGCAGCAGGCGGGGGAGGGGGCGGGCGTGCCTGGGCTCAAGGACGACGACGACGACTCGATGGTGGACGAGGACGGCGACAGTGACGGCGACAACACGATGGATGCGGACGTGACGGTGGACTATTCGTTTGCGGACGCCGCGATGGTGGGCTCGCAGCTGCGACACGAGATCTCGTGAGGCAGCAGGATGCACAGGAGTGAAAGAAGCGAAAGAAGCGAAAGAAGCGAAAGCAAAACGAGCCGGGGACGGCGTGTATAACTATGTTCTTTTATGGGATTTTGGGGGATTTTGGGGCTGATAACGGGACTATGGGTAACCAAATGGGAGCACCGATCTGTTGGCAGCCGAGACAGCGACATGGGAACCGCTACCGTTCCTTTTTGTAAGCGGCAGCATTGGTAAAGGGGAAGTTGCCGGTGCGCTTGTCGGCGCCGGTGCGGCGACTCAGATGGGCGGTGTTGTTGGGGCCGGCAAAGAGGAGGCACCAGAGGCCGAGGGCGGCGAGCGAGGCGCTGCCGGCACAGCCGAGGCCGTAGGCTGCGACGGCCGAGGGACCGGGGGCGTAGTAGCAGCCGTAGCTGTAAAAGGCGGCGGCGGCGTGGTAGAGGGTGGAGAGGAGGACGGCGGCGGAGGCGTAGGGAGAGGCGTTGACGGGGGTAGAGGCGGGGATGGGAGGGGCTTCGGCGGTGGAGCCGAGGGGCAGCAGGCCGGAGAGGAGGAGGACGAGCAGGGCAACGGCGAGCTGGGCGAGGCCGAGGGCGCGGGCAAAGTAGATGGCGACGAGGTCGATGCGGAGATCGACGGAGAGGAGGGAGACGACAAAAGCCGGGGCGACGACGAGGGCAGAACCCTGGAGGCCGAGCCAGGCCAGGGAGGTGATGCTGTAGACGGTGATAGCCTGGGGGGGGGTTAGAGGAGACGAGGGTAGAGGGGGAGGCCTGGGGGGCACTCACATCCATGACGAAGGTTGAGGTGGTGAAGGAAGTGGAGGCGAGAAGTGGAGGCAAAAAGTGACGACAAGATGTGACGAGTACGACGTACAGGGCACCCATCGGAGTTAGTGCACCGGAATGCGCTACGACGTAAAAAAATGGGGCGGGAGAGCTCAAAAAGCCGGGCCGACCGCACTGACTGCGGGCTGAAAACAAGACGACCACCAGGGCGACGCCGGTCCCGCCCACCACAACGATGCACGCGGTACGAGCCAGCCGTCGCGCGGGGCTGCGGACGGGGTGGACGAGAGGCGGCACGATGGCAACGACACGGACAAAAGCGACAACGACGGACCGGCCGGCGCTGCGCATGGCGGTGATCGGGTCGGGCCCGGCGGGCTTCTACACGGCGTACCGGGTGATGGGCCAGGTGGCGGGGGCGCGCGTGGACATGTACGAGGCGTTGCCGGTGCCGTTTGGGCTGGCGCGGTTTGGGGTGGCGCCGGACCATCCGGAGGTGAAGAACTGCGAGGCCAAGTTTGCCGAGGTGGCAGAGTCGGCGGGGTTTCGGTTTCTGGGGAACGTGGGGGTGGGGGGGGGGGGGGCGGCTGAAGAGGACGGACAGGATGGACAGGATGGACACGACAGACACGACAGACGCGACAGTCACGCCAACGTCCCCCTCGACGTGGTGGCCCGACACTATGACGCCGTGGTGTTTGCGTACGGCGCGGCGGCCGACCGGCGGCTGGGCGTGCCGGGCGAGGACCTGGGGGGCGTGTACGCGGCGCGGGACTTTGTCGGGTGGTACAACGGGCTGCCCGAGAGCGAGGGGCTGTCTGCCGAAATGGCCAGCCGCCTGGCGAGTGCCGAAACCGCCGTCGTCATCGGCCAGGGCAACGTGGCCCTCGACGTGGCCCGCATGCTGCTCGAGGACGCGGCCGTGCTGGCGCGCACCGACATGAGCGAGGCGGCCGTGGCGGCGCTGGCGCAGAGCCGCGTGCGGCGGGTGCACGTGGTCGGCCGGCGCGGCGCGATGCAGGCGGCCTTTACGATCAAGGAGGTGCGCGAGATGACGCGGCTGCACAACGTGGCCATGCACCCGGTCGACGCGGCGCTGCTGCCGCCGGACCTGGGGGTGCTGCCGCGGCCGCAGCGGCGGCTGATGGAGGTGTTGGCGAGGGCGTCTGCAGGAACGTCGCAAACGTCTGCAGAATCGTCAGAAACGTCAAAAACGTCAAAAACGTCTACAGACACACCCCGCTCCTGGTCCCTCGACTTTTGCCGCGCGCCCCGTGCTTTCACCGACGCGGCCGCCACGCCCGGCCGCGTGGCCGCCGTCTCGTGGGCACGCACCCGTCTGGCCGACCCGTGGGCCCGCGACAGTGCCGTCACCGAAGACGCCGACGCCGACGCCGCCCTCTCGGTGGACGCCCAGCTCGTCTTCCGCTCCATTGGCTACCGCGCGCGCCCCCTCGTCGGCTTTGAGGCACTCGCCATCCCCTTTGACACGGCCCGCGGCCGCCTCCGGCACGACGGCGCCGGCCGCGTCGTGCGGGCGGTGCACGCCTCGGACGGCACCACGGACGACGCCGTCCATCCCGGCTTCTACTGCGCCGGCTGGGTCAAGCGCGGCCCGACCGGCGTGATTGCTTCCACCATGGCCGACGCCTTTGCCACGGCCGACGCCCTCGTGCACGACTGGCAGGCCGCCCGGCCCCTGCTGCAGCCCGGCCACCCCAAGGCCGCCTGGGACGGCGTCCGCGCCGACTGTCCCGGCCTCGCCGGGCCCGTCGTCGGCTGGCCCGACTGGCTGCGCATCGACCGGCTCGAGCGCGAGCGCGGCGCCGCGCAGGGCAAGCCGCGGGCCAAGCTGACGCGGACGGCGGAGATGCTAGCGGTGGTGGGGGGGTGACGTGTTTTGGGACGAGAAGCCTCTTTTGTGTATACGTGGAAAATGTAACTTTTATTAGACTCACTTTAGCTTCTCCGTCAGCTCCGGCACGTCCACAAACAAGTCGCCCACCAGTCCCACGTCGGCCACCTGGAAAATCGGCGCCTCCGCGTCCTTGTTAATGGCCGCAATCACCTTGCTGTCCTTCATGCCCGCCAGGTGCTGGATCGCCCCCGAGATGCCCACCGCCAGGTACAGCTGCGGCGCCACCACCTTGCCCGTCTGGCCCACCTGCAGGCTGTTGTCGGCGAACCCGCTGTCGACCGCCGCCCGCGACGCGCCCACCGCCGCCCCCATGGCATCGGCCAGCGGCAGCATCAGCCGCTCAAACTCCTCGCGCGACTTGAGCCCGCGCCCGCCCGACACCACGCGGCCGGCCGTCGCCAGGTCCGGCCGGTCCGACTTGGCCAGCTCCTCCGACAGCCACTCGGTCGCGCTCGCCGCCCGGGGGTCCAGCCCGGCTTCCACCGTCGCCGTCCCGCTGCCTGCTGTCTCCGCCGGAAACGCCGTGCCGCGGATGGTAATCACCTTGACCGCGTCCGTCGACTCGACCGTCGCAATCGCGTTGCCCGCGTAAATCGCCCGCACAAACGTGCTCCCGCCCTCGACGCCAATCACGTCCGACACCGGCTGCACGTCCAGCAGCGCCGCCACGCGCGGCAGCAGGCCCTTGCCAAAGGCCGTGTGGCCCGCCACCACGTGCGTGTAGCCGCCCTTTTGAATGTTTTCCACCAGCAGCGGCGCAAAGTTGTCGGCAAGGCCCTGGCCGTCAGCAGAGTTCTCCTTCTCTCTCTCTCTCTCTCTCTCTCTCTCTCCATTCTCCTCCCACCTTTTCATACGCCGCATTGTCCACCGTCAACACCTTGTCCACCCCCTCCACCTTGGCCGCCTCGGCCGCCGCCGCCTGCACGTTGCCGCCCGCCAGGAACGCGTGCACCGGCCCGCCCAGCTTCTTGGCCGCCGTCACCGCGCTCAGCGAGCCCGCGCTCAGCTGGCCGTCCCGCTGCTCCAGAATCGCCAGCGACGACAGCAGCCGCCGCAAGCTCGTCGCCGACTGCACCGGCCGGCCGCAGCCGGCCACCGCTCGGCGCACCGTAGACGAAAGCATTGGATCGTGGCGGGAATTCGAGTCCGAGGGGGGTGTGCGTGGGATCGCCCGTCGTTGCTCTCGGCCAAAAACCAAAATTCGTTGGCAAGTGGCTTTCACCTGCTGGGAGGGGCCTACAAGTAGTAGTCGTAGAACCACTAACTCCGGTTGCACGCGGCCCGAGGTATCGGTGCCTCTGCGGTTTCGCTGCTGTTGCTGCCTGAGGACGCCAGACGGCAGTCAGGCAGAGCCGCTCTACAGTGTCCCTTTCTGCCTGAACAAACCCGCGCCAGGCAGAAAATCACCCGGCGCGCTCCAGCTCGTTTTTTTGCTCCCCAACGCGACCACCAAACCGATCAATCGGAGACGACCCCTTGCCATCCTCAACGTGCGGACACCACCAGCCCCCCCCCCCTTCCATCTGAAAAACATCGTCCGGTGGGAAGCATTCTGTATGCCACGCTAGCCACACGCTCTTTCCGACCGCCTCGCGACTTTTGCGGCTCCTGCTAGCACTTGTTGACTCCTTTTTCTCAAGGTTTTTTTGCGCCTCCATCACCACCAACACGTCGCGATCTTTTTTTTTTTTGCCCTCTTCCCACAACACCGTTTCTCCCAACCGTCCATCGCTGGCTGCCCAGACCTGCCCTCTCTGGCTCTCTGGCTCGCTGCCGTCTGACCGCTCATCACCATGGAGGACGACTCGGTCAAGTTTGGCAGCCCCTCCAATGGCGCGACGCCAAACAGCAGCCACAATCTAGCGCAAGATCCCGACGCATCGGGCGTCGTGGCGGATGGTGCGTGCCAGAGGCTCGGGGGGATCCAGAAAAAACTAGAAAAACTAGAAAAACAAGAAAAACAAGAAACTAACCTCGCTTGCAGACGTTCAGATGGGCGACGGTGAGGCTGCCGCGACGGCCGAGCCTGCCATCAAGGAGGACAGCAGCACCCCAGCCGTGACCGGCCTCTCCGACCACCCGCTCGAATCATCGGTGGCGCCTGCTACGGACGCCGGCGCCGGCGAGGACGAAGAGATGGGCGACGCCGCCGACGGCGCTGCCGACGCGGATGGCAAGGCCAAGAGCGACGACGGCGCCGGTGGCGATGACGATGGAGCGGACGCGGCCGGCGGCGACGCTGCCGACGGTCTGGGTGACGACGCCGACGGCGCGGGCGAGAGCACCGGCGTCAACGGCGCCAAGACCAAGGAGGCCGTCGAGAGTGCCGCGCGCGAACACCTCATCTCCCAGACCCACGCCATCATCCTGCCCAGCTACAGCACCTGGTTCGACATGAACAAGATCCACGGCATCGAGCGGAAAGCCCTGCCCGAGTTCTTCAACAACCGCAACCGCAGCAAGACCCCGCACGTCTACAAGGACTACCGCGACTTTATGATCAACACCTACCGCCTGAACCCCATCGAGTACCTGACCGTCACCGCCTGCCGACGCAACCTCGCCGGCGACGTGTGCGCCATCATGCGCGTGCATGCCTTTCTCGAGCAGTGGGGTCTGATCAACTACCAGGTTTGCCTCCTCTCTTTCCTGTGATTTGTGTACTCGAGCCTCGCTGACCAGCAGGTCGACTACGAACAACGGCCATCGCACGTCGGCCCGCCCTTTACCGGCCACTTCAAGATCATTGCCGACACCCCCAGAGGCCTGCAGCCGTGGCAGCCGGCCGCCGACCCCGTCATCCTCAAGGGCAAGAAGCTCCAGGACACAGAGGTCCGGGCAGCCACCGCCGCGGTGCCCAAGTCGGAGCTGAACCTCGAGGTCGGACGCAACATTTACGAGGCCAACGCGCGCGGCACCAAGATCAACAAGACCGAGGCCAAGACCAACGGCGAGGCGCATGCCGGCCCCAACGGCGTGGGCACGCCCTCGGGCGACGAGCTGACCAAGAAGCCCAGCGTCAAGGTCAACTGCCACCTCTGCGGCATCGACTGCACCCGCATCTACTACCACAACCCCCAGGCCGAGGGCAACCCGCGGGCCCAGTACGACCTGTGCCCCAGCTGCTACCTCGAGGGCCGCATGGCCGGCAACCAGACGAGCGCCCAGTACCTGCGCATGGAGAACCCGACGTACTCGTCCATCCTCGACCGCGACGCGCCCTGGAGCGATGCCGAGCTCGTGCGGCTGCTCGAGGCCATTGAGCGCTTCGACGACGACTGGGGCCAGGTGGCCGACCACGTCGGCACGCGCACGCGCGAGGAGTGTGTCCTGCAGTTTCTGCAGCTGGACATTGAGTCCAAGTACCTCGACTCGGAGATCAACGAGTCCGGCCCCGTCGGCCTGTCGATCCTCGGCGGCGGCGGCGGGCAGCTGCCCTTTAACCAGGCCGACAACCCGGTCATGTCGGTGATCGGCTTCCTGGCCAGCCTGGCCGACCCGGCCAGCACGGCGGCGGCGGCCAACCGGTCCCTGGAGGAGCTCAAGAAGGGGCTGCAGCGGAAGCTGGAGGCCGGCGGCGGCGGCAGCAGCGGCGTGGAGAGCGCGGACGGCAAGGGCAAGGAGAAGGCGGCGAGTGCGGACGACGCCATGGACGTGGACGCGGCGCAGTCGGAGACGGCCCCGACGGGCACGGCGCTTACGAGCAAGAGCACGACGGTGGCCCAGGGCTCGCGGGACCTGGCCAGCGTGCCGCTGGCGTCGATTGGGGCCCGGTCGGGCGGTCTGGCCTCGCACGAGGAGCGCGAGATGAGCCGGCTGGTGTCGGCGGCGGTGAACGTGACGCTGCAAAAGATGGAGCTGAAGCTCAAGTATTTCAACGAGATGGAGGCCATGCTGCAGGCCGAGCGGCGAGAGCTGGAGCGGGCACGGCAGCAGCTGTTCCTCGACCGGCTCTCCTTCAAGCACCGCGTGCATGACGTGCAGGAGAACCTGCGTCTGGCTGCGGCCACCGGTGGCGACCACGGCCTGCGTCTCGCCCACGACGCCCTGGTCGACGGCCAGCGCCTGACGCTGCAGTCGACCGCAGCCGCCGGCGCCGTGGCGCCGCTGAGTGCGGCAGGCGCCGTCCGGAGTGTCGAGCTTTGAGAGACTTGGGAAAATTATGCGGATTTCAGGCCCCTTCCCCCCCTTGCGGCAAGAGAAGGGATGGGCGGTAGAGAATGGCGTTCTCCGAGGGTTGGTATTCATCTGGGGCTTTCCAGTCCATCGCGACCTATTTTATTTTATTTTTTTGCTTGCCTTGGCTCTATTCGGTTTTTTTGTTCAATTTTCTTTTTTTTCTTTACTCTTCCCTTTGCTCCACCGGCCTTTCCAATTTTGTCAATCGCCTTTCCCTGGTTGTTAGGATGGAGACAGAGTCGGCCGGAGCAGCTTGTATGAAATACATGTGAACCTACTGTAATTGGAAGTTATTGGGGCTGTTCGTCTGCTGATGGGGCACCACATGCACGTGATGATGCGTCATGCACGCGAACGTCGAGCGAGAAACGGAGAGCAACGGGCCCTTCGCCCGCCAAAAAGGGCCAGATAGGAAAAAATGGCGTGCATCATGTGAATGTGGTTCCTCCCCGTGAACGATGAAAAACCGGGGTCCCCATGGCACTGGCCGCTAGCTAGCGAGATGCCTCGGCTCAATGGAAGGGGGAGAGGGTCCTGGGCGGGACGGCGGATCTCGGCATTATGGCAGGCGGACAGGGGCAGGGCATTGGGCTGTGTCAGTGGTAGGCGCGCTGGCTGCAGGCAGCTGATTGCCACTGACGGCTGCGCGTGCCCTGCAGAAACAGCGACTGTCAAATCGTCGGATCGATAGTGCAGGTTCCTCAGTGCCGAGCGCGCCTTCCCCCCGGCAGCAATAGGTGGGTGGATTGGGAGACATTCGACGTAATAGGCAGGACCCAGCGAGCTACTCCCCCCCTTTCCCCCACGAGCGCGCGCCCCATTCCTGAACCGAAAGAACCCTCGGCGATCGACGGCCACGACCTAAAATAAGCCGTGTCGACTTGGCGAGTTTTGATTGTCTTTTTCCCCGTCCACAGCAGCATCGCCAGCAACAACCGCCCAGCAACCGCCAGCAACCGCCAGGAACGCCGCCACCGCCAGCAACGACGCTGCCTGGTCTTCCCGCTCTGCGCCCGCTCCACGCTCCAGCACGTATACTCCCGGGGATGTTCGCAGCGGCCGCACGAGCTGAAGCGAAGTCTTCTGTTCTCAGAAGTGTCAGCGGCAACAGCAGCCACACGTACCGATCCGCCCGAGCGCGGTTTGTAAGGCCTCCCTAGTCTTATCGCCCTTTTCCTGTCCTTTTTTTCTGTCCCGTTTCCTTCTGCCACTGACACTCTTACAGCCCAGATTCACAATGGCCCCCACAAAACGGAACAGCAGCTCCAAGCCGGTGCCCAAGGGTGCGTCCCCCCCCCATTGTCTGGCCTGTGTCCTGTCTCGTGTGCGTACCGGCTGACCCCTGTCTAGGCTACGCAGAGGACAACTCCAGGGGCCCGATGATGCGCTTCCAAGAGTCGCTTCCGCGCCTGCCGGTGCCGTCGCTCGAGGAGACGGCCGCGCGCTACGTCAAGTCGCTGCGGGCGCTCTACCCGGCCGAGGACGTGGCCCAGAGCAAGGCGGCCGTCGACGAGTTTGTCAAGCCCGGCGGCGTCGGCCAGCGGCTGCAGGCGAAGCTGGTGGCCAAGCACGACGACCCCAAGGTGCACAACTGGCTGTACGAGTGGTGGAACGACGCGGCCTATCTGGCCTACCGCGACCCGGTGGTGCCGTACGTGTCGTACTTTTACTCGCACCGCGACGACCGCAGCCGGCGCGACCCGGCCAAGCGCGCGGCGGCGGTGACGACGGGCGCGCTCGCCTTCAAGCAGCTCGTCGACGCGGGCACGCTCGAGCCCGAGTACATGAAGGGCCTGCCGATCTGCATGGACAGCTACAAGTGGATGTTCAACTGCAGCCGCGTGCCGGCGCTGCCCAAGGACCACGCGGTCAAGTACGACGCGGCGACGCACAAGCACATTGTGGTCGCGCGCAAGAACCGCTTCTACAAGGTCCTGTACGAGGTCGGCGGTCGCCCGCTCAACACGAGCGAGCTCGAGGCCCAGTTCCGCCGCGTGTACGAGCTGGCCACGGGCGCGGCGGACGCGGCGCCGCCGGTCGGCTTCCTGACGTCGGAGAACCGCGACGTGTGGACAGAGGTGCGGGCGGCGCTGTTGGCGGCGAGCCCGGTCAACGCAGAGGCGGTCGAGGCGATCGAGTCGGCGGCCTTTGTGGTGTGCCTCGACGACGCGGCGCCGGTCACGCTGGAGGAGCGCGCGCACCAGTACTGGCACGGCAACGGGTCGAACCGCTGGTTCGACAAGCCGGTGCAGTTTATCGTCAACGACAACGGCACGGCCGGCTTCATTGGCGAGCACAGCATGATGGACGGCACGCCGACGCACCGGCTCAACGACTGGGTGTGCGACGCCGTGTTCAACAACAAGCTGCCGGCGCTCAGCGAGACGCACGTGCGCGCGGACCTGCCGGAGCCGGCGGCCATTGAGTTCCGGCTGACCGACCAGCTGACGGCTTCTGTGACGGCGGCGGGCGAGCACTTTGCCGACGTGATTGGGCGCCACGAGCTGCAGGTGCAGGCGTACCAGGGCTACGGCAAGGGCCTGATCAAGAAGTTCAAGTGCTCGCCGGACGCGTACGTGCAGATGGTCATCCAGCTGGCGTACTACAAGATGTACGGCAAGAACCGGCCGACGTACGAGTCGGCGGCGACGCGGCGGTTCCAGCTGGGACGCACGGAGACGTGTCGGTCCGTGTCGGAGGAGTCGGTGGCGTTTTGCCGCGCCATGGCCGGGCCCGAGAGCGACAGCGTGGACGCGGCGACGCGCCAGAAGCTGTTCCGCGCCGCGGTGGCCGCGCACCTCGAGTACATTGCGGCAGCGTCCGACGGCCGCGGCGTCGACCGCCACCTGTTTGGGCTGAAGCAGCTGCTGGAGCCGGGCGAGGCGGTGCCGGCCATCTACGCGGACCCGGCGTTTGCCTACTCGGGCAAGTGGTTCCTGTCGACGAGCCAGCTGAGCTCCGAGTTCTTCAACGGCTACGGGTGGAGCCAGGTGACGGACGAGGGCTTTGGCATTGCCTACATGATCAACGAGAACAGGTGAGTTTCTGGCGTTCCGCTGCTTTGTCAGCCCCTGCCCCATTTCCTGCCCCATTCCCGCTCCACGCTAACTGCTACCCGCCAGCCTCAACTTCAACATTGTCTCCAAGGGCCTGGGCTGCAGCCGGATGAGCTTCTACCTGAACGAGGCCGCCAGCGACCTGCGCGACCTGCTGCTGCCGACGCTGGAGGCGCCCAAGGCGAAGCTGTAGAAGATAGTCACGTGGTTTTGCATAGCGCGCCTAGATGGATACAAGACAGAAAGCGTGAAAAGGAGCAAGGATACGCTCGTGTATACAAAATACTCTACAGCCTCGTCTGTCCCCGTCCACCGTGCCCTGTCCGTAAAGCTTCCCTCCCACCACCTAACTGGCGTGGGCGACAATCTCGCTGACGAGGCTGCCCTTGGCCGGATCGTAGTAGGAGAGGATCTGGGAGGGCAGCGGCACCTCCTTGTAGTCGCCCTCGTCGTCGTCGCCGCCGTCGCCGGCGAGCACGTTGAGGTTGACGCCGTCGGACTTGCTCATGACGACCTGGGTGGAGGCGCTCTCGCGGCTGAGGTAGATCTGGGCGGCGTCGACCTGGTCGAGCATGACCGAGGGCAGGCTGCCCAAGACCTGGAGGGCAAAGTTCTGCGACTTGATGACCTCGACGGACGAGACGAGCGAGTCGATGACGAGCGAGAGCCGGCTGGTGTTCTCAATGGTGACGGCGTTGGCCTTGCCGCGCACAATGACGGTGGTGTTGGCCGTCTTGCTGATGAGAATGGACTGGTTGATGGTGGCGTCAATCTCAATGGGCCCGGCGGCGGCCGACTCCTTGTCGTAGTTCTCAATCGTCCACTTGTTGCCGTCGAGCTCCTTGCGCGCGGGCTTCTTGGCCCGCATGCTCTCGGGCTTGGGCTTCTTGCCGGGCGCGGGACTCTTGCCGCGGTTGGGCGCCGCGGAGCCGGGCACGGTCGAGGTGGCGCGCAGGGCCGGGTTCTTGTGCGTCATTTGCGAGCGGTCGACCTTGCGCAGGCCGGCGGTGACGGCGGAGCCCTTGTTGATCTCGGCGAACACGGCGCCCTGGACGGTGGCGGTGGCGCTGGGGGCGGGGGCGGCCTCTTGGTTGATGTGCAGCACGGGCGGCGGGCCCGGCGGCGGGGGGGGC
>RQWE01000307.1:0-24457 GCA_004028395.1 Leptographium galeiforme
CCCCCGGACGCTGCGTCATCCCATCCACTCTGCCGCATCGCTCGCTCCGCATCCCGGACGTGCCCAGCCCGATCGCCGCGACTGCCATTGCGTGTCTGTCTGCCGTCTCCACCGCCCATCGTTCCGATTTTCCCTACGACATACGGAATACGTCGTAATGTGCTCGGCCCAACTCGGCCGTCCTCGTCTCCTTCCGGACTGACCGCCCGCCCGACTTACTACTCCGTACGTAGCCGGCCAGGTCCTTTCCTCAGCCCCCTACGTCGTATGCACGAGCCATGGGGCCCCGCCGCCTTGCTTCTTTACTCGTACTCGTTACTTTGTAAGCTTTACTCTGTACGGATACCCAAAATGAGTCGGCGCCTCCACCCAGTCCATTGGAACCCCAGCCGCAGTCCACCGCAACGCCTTTTACGACGTACGGAGTAGTCCCAAAAAGAAATGGTCCAGGGGTTGGCCCCCCCTGATTTGTCATATTCGTCATTGCAAAAAAAAAGCTTGACCAACGCGCCGCGAAGTTGGAGAAAAAAAAAAAAAACTCCAGCCGCAGCGCGGATTTCGCCAGGCCCATCCCTCGTTCCTTTGGAATGGCGCGCGGGTTTTGACGCGCCGAACCCCGCCAGGTTGGCAGGCCGCGTTCAGGGGCTTGCTGACAGCCTGCAGTAGCGCATTGGATGCAGTGGGGGGGTCGGAGTGGAGGGGGAGGGGGGTGGACCATGTACGAGTAAACAGGACTCTTGAATCCACTGTGGATTTTGGTGGGCCACACACGCAGAACAAGGGAAAAAAAAGGCGAAGAAGAACCAAGAACCGAATGGTGGAGCCATTGTGCGCCGTTTTTTGGGGGACCGGTCGGAACGAATAGTGCGTCGGACCCCAAAACGCCGCAGCAAACCAAACAAGGGACGTTTCTGGGTCGGCGTGGCTCCGACGTACGTCAGGGCAGACTGCAGCGCGGCTCCGTCGTCGAAACACACAAAGGCAGAACTACGAGTCTGAATGAGTATGAATATTGTTCAGCATGCCAGTCGCCCGCAAGGGTTACGAGTAGTTGTCCCGTGCGCCCTGGAATGGGTGGGGCTTTTCTCGTACAGGACGGCGCCTGTGGGCCTTTTACTACTCGTCAGCAGGCCACGTCGTCGAAAGGGGCAAGAGCAATGGCGGGATAAAAAGCTTGGACTGTCCACTATGGGTACAAAGCACTCGTAAAAATACGAGTCGATAATTCGTGGCGGCGCATGTCTCTGGCGCCTTGGCCAGTTGTTCGTATTCGTATTTCCCATAAACGTCGTAGCGCATCGTGTCCGTACTCCGTATTCTCCGTATTCTCCGTATTGCTCGTATTAACGTATCAAGATTAACTCGTGTATTGACAGTTTCACCTGTACAGGAAAAAGTATTATGCCTCAGATGTGAATCTTCAAAAAAGAGCCTCCAAACCGACACCGTAAGCCATGCACAGGTTCACTCGTGCAAACCTTGCCTTCCAGAAGTGATGAAACCAAGGCGGTAGGGATTAGTGGGAGGCTGTGAGAACACTGTGAACAAGAAAAGAGGGACCCAAGATCTAGAGACGCCGGAAACGTAGCCACGATGACAATGAAACAGTAAAAGCACATGAAACAGGAAGAAGCAAACGCAGGCAGAATATCCCAGCTTATTCCGTACAGGGGAAAAAGGGGCGTCGGTGCGGTGTTGGCGCACATGGGACGCAGTCCAATGACCGTTAGACATGTTTCGATGGTCGCCTGGCCTTGCGACCGAGACCGCGCGAGCTCCGGCGGCTCAGAAAATGAACGAGGCCGCAAAGATGAGACAGGTGTACGCCGTTGTAACGGTGTACTCGAACTCGAACCACGCGGCCTGGCCGCCAAAAGCCACCTTCTTGCTCTTGGCCGTAGGGTGGGCCACGCCCGTCTTGGGGTCGCGGATCAGCAGCTGGTCGCGGTCCGGCACCGTCGGCGGGAAGATGGCGTAGGCGATCGGCGTCCAGAGCGACGTGCACAGGAACAAAAAGGTCATCGGCGGCCAGAACGCGTGCGTGATCAGGCTCTCGAGAATGTCGTAGGTCGTGTGGTTCTCGGCGATGCACTTGTACGTGCTGAGCGTCACGCCCACCAGCGTCAGGTACACAAAGATAAAGTGGTAGATCGCGTTGAAGTTGACCAGGATCGTCCAGAGCCGCACAAAGACGTTGCGCCGTAGCTTTGGGTTGCGTTCGTTGAGCGCCGAGCTGAGAGAGCCCGTCGGCTTGAAACCCTGTGCCTTGCCGCCGAGCCACTTGGGCAGGATAAACGCCCGGATCAGGCACATGCTGATGTACGGTGACATCCACATCAGGTACCGCGATCCACGCTGCCCGTTGTTGTAGCCGGCGGGCAGGAAAAGGGCCAGCTCGCCGAAACGTGTCGTCGCCATCGCGATGAAGCAGAGCCGGATCAGCCACCGCAGCTGGTTCGTCGTGGCGTATGCGATCAGCGGGTTGCCCATGAGCAGGATGACGGGAATGGCAAAGATGGAGATGCTAAAGAGGATGCTGTACAGGCTGAGGAACGAGTAAAGGAAGCCGGAGAACCGTTGTGGCACGGTCATGAACTTGACCTTCTCGCCCCACAGACAAAAGTTCAGCTTGAACGACGTGTCGACCGTGCCAATCGCCCACCGGGTCCGCTGCTTGATGTGACTGCCGTAGTCCTCGGGCACCGTGCCGAATTGCAGCGGCTCGTGCACGTAGGCCGTTTGCCAACCCTTGCCGAGCATGAGCGTGGAAGTGGCCACATCCTCGGCCAAGGAGCCGAGCGGGAAGTAGCCGACGTCGTCAATAGCTTCGCGACGCACGAGATAGCCAGAGCCCGTGCACCAGGCGACACCGAGCGAGTCCTTGATCGGCTCAATAACGTGGACGAAGAAGTCGAGGTTCTGGGCAAGCGGATCGGACCGTGGGGTGTTGTAAAACAGCTGTGGCGGGCAGGCCAGGGCCACCTTGGAGTTGACAAGCAGGTGCGGTAGGATAGCGCGGAGCCATTCGCGTTCGGGGATCTGTGGATTAGCGGGGGTGTCCGGAGGTTGGTGCGTGTCTCGGACAAAACAAGACGTACCATATCCGCATCGAGCGCAGCAATGTACTCGCTGGCGCCACCGGGGAAACGGGTGACGGCCTCCAGACCGTAGTTGAGGTTGCCTGACTTGAAGTGGTGGGGGACACCAGGGTACTTGGGGCGGGAGACGTAAAAGACGTTGCCAAAGAGAGCGTTGAGCTGGCCGCAGGCCTTCTCGAGGCCCTCCGATTTGCCGTCGTCCAGCAGGACCACACGACACCGGTCACGCGGGTAGTCAACGTCACAGGCGGCGCGGACGGTGTCAAGAACCAGGTCGTCGTCCTCGCCACAGCACGTGATGAAGATATCGACCGTGGGAACGTCGTCGCCGGCCAGCCGGAGCTTTGGGCGACGGCGCCGCTTCACGGCCATCATCGTCCAGGCATTGTGCACCATGGCCGGAATGACCGTGGCCACCTCCACGGCAATAAACACCCACGCGGCCGGATAGCTCCTGCCGTAGTGCCGCTGCGAGGCAACGACGCAGTAGACGCGGAATATGAGATACAGAATGTAGGCACCACTGCTGATGGCCGTCAGGAGGGGGGCAAAGTGGCACAGCACTCGCCGCCAGCCCTTGGAGATGTCAATGTCGTCACGGTCGCTGAGGTGCACAATCGAGCCGGGCGGCAGCGCCTTTTCACGCTGCTCGGCGGGCGTCTTGGGGAGGAAGGCAGCGAGCGAGAGGTGCGAAGGGTTCTGTCTGGTCAGCGGGCTTGGCTTCGTTTTGGGCGGCATGGACTCGGGGGCTCCAAGGCCCCAAGGCTTCAAGGCTGCTCACCTGACTGCTCCGGAGAGACGTGGCGCTCGAGGGAAACTCGCTCTGCGTCTCCCACAGACTGCTCATACGAGCGCCCGGCCCCGGCGAGGGCGCCCACTGCGGCGACAACATGTAGTCGTAGTCGAGCGGCAGGTCCGGCACGGGCTTGGGCGTCTCGGACCGCGAAGACCGTGGGCCAGCGTTGGGGCTGGACGCCGTCGAGTAGGCATTCAGGCCGAGCGTGGTCGGCGTGATGGTCCGCTTGTGGCGGAACGTCGTGCCCTCATCCTCGACCGAGGATGCGTTCTCGTCGTGATGGCTGAGCATGGAGATCTCCGTCATCTCCTCCATCTCGTCTTGGTGCATCGCGGCACCTGAAGCGCCAGCCGGCAGTATTAGGGGAGGTGGTGATGGGATGACGACGATGGGATGTGGTCAAGGCGAAAGGGGGTGACGGAAAAAAAAACGACGAGGTAATGGGGGGATGAAAGGGCCCAGGAAAACGAACGAGGGACCCTGACACTGAACAAGAAAAAACAAAAAGAAGAAAACAAAAAAAAAGCGATCGTGTCTAGCGAGCGACAGAGGACAAAAAACACGGAGCGTAGCGACTGGTGGGTGGAAGGGTGGATGGTTGGGGGAAAGCGAGAGGCAGAAAAACAACACGACAGGAACACTGTAAAAAAAGCCCTGGCGGCAGAGAATTTCCCCTCGAGGTCCGACATTATTACAACCGAGCAAGCACGATACGCGTTAGGGGAGGGGCGTCAGGAGCTTGGCGCCGGAGTGGGCCGGGCGTTATCACGGCACTTTGTCCAGACTTGGCCGAGCTGAAAGGGGGCGCGGACTGGGCGGATTGGGGCGGATTGGGGCGGACTGGGCGGATTGAGCGGGCATGCCATTGCTGTAAGCAGTGGCGGAGCCTGGGACGGTGGGGCCATAACAGTGCTAAGACCGCGCCCTGCATACCGAATTGGTTCCCTAGCTACAGTTGCCAGGGGGGCCTGGGAGAGCATGCCAGATCTAGCATGAGGAGAGATCTGCATGCAGGTGTTTGGTCCTCCTTTTTGTTGCTGTGTCGCCGTTTGAGCCGGTTCACACAGTTGGGCCTATTTTTAAGATTTAAAAAATGCTTTATTTTTTTGTTCCATTCCTTTTGTGCCTGCAGTTGGTCGGAGGGCCGTTGGCGGGCGGAAAACGAGGTCCGCAGGCACACCCGCAGGATTATCGCCGTTGCGCCCTCGCGTCTCGCAGATGTCGCGGCCACTTTTCAACTCGTCTCACAGCGCCCACCCGGTCTCGCCTGTACGGAGTATGTACTCGTATCTTGCTCCGTAAATCTTTTTTATGGCGACATTTATTCCCTTTCTGCCCTGGTCTGCCCTGCCTCGCCCGCCTAGTGAATACGAAAGTACGAGGCGCGCTCATGTGACTCCTGCCCGGCCGTGTACCTCGTATCCGCTCCACTTGGGCCACACCAGAAACAGGGGTCTTATCACCGCCCGACTACACCAATCAACACGCCTGTCTTTGTGCGTATTCCCTTGTACACCACCCCCCCCCCCCCCCCCCCCCCCCCTTCCCCCATCAGGCGACGCTTAGGCCGCGCCGCCCCTCCCAACGGTCCCCACCAGCTGTCTGGCACCACAAGGTACACACAACGCCCCCTTTTCTGCCGCGGCCAAAAATTCTCATATCAGAGTCTGCCTTCGTTTTTGTCTCTGACCGTGTCGGTCTGCCGCTTCTCGCCTTGTCCCCCCCCCCCCCTCCTCTCGTTCCCTGGCAGTGGTTCCTCATTCGTTTTGACCACGCATCGCCATGATCGCGTTCATTCTCCTCTCGCTGCTCCAGGCTGGCCTCCTGGCCATTCCCATCGGCGGCACAGCTGGCGTTCTCGTCGGCATCGACTACTACCGCACCTCCAACGGCAAGACACCGCTCTTCTCCGGCGGCGGCGGCGGCAGTGGTGGCGGCGGCGGCGGCGGCGGTGGAGGTAGCAACGGCAACTACAGTAACGGCAACTACAGCGGCAACTGGACGGGCGACCTACCCAATTCTACCACGGTCATCGGCGGCGTCACCATTTCCACGTACTGCCAGCAGTACGACACCATCGTCGTCAACACGACGGGCCAGAACTACACGCGTAGGTTGGCAATCTTGGCATGGCCTGTATCTTCTGTACTGACGATGCAGTCAATCCGAATCAATGGGGCTGGGACTATGGCGATAATGGCGGCCTGTGTTTGAACGTGAGTGTCTGCTCCCTCGTCCGTCTCGTGCTCCCCAGCTGACAAGCCAGGTCACCACAAACAACAACGACACCTATGCCACAAACGTCACCGCTCCCCACTGGACCGCCACATGGCAGTACGACGAGGGCTCGCTCGATCAGCCGGTGCACGCGTACCCCAACATCCAGATCTCCAGCAGCGTCCTGCCCGCCAAGCTGAGCGACCTCAACGAGATCACCATTGACGTCCAGTGGAGCTACACAGCCAACAACACCATTGTTGCCACCTCCAACATTACCAGACGCGCCCTCACCAACGTCGACTTCAGTGCCAACGTTGCCATCGATATGTTCTTTGACAGCAACTCCACCAAGGCCGGCGAGACCTCGGACGCGTCCTACGAAGTCATGGTCTGGTTCGCCCAGTTCGGCTATGCCGATCCCATTGGCTGGTCGGACGGCATCATTGGCTCTGAGATTATCGAGGGTGTTAACTTGTGAGTCTTGCTTCCCTTGCTCTTCCTCGTCGCCTTGCGTTGTCCTAACCGTCCAGCACCCTCTACAACGGCACCAACGACAAGAAGCAGAATGTCCTGACCTGGATCGCCGCCGACATCACCACCCGCTTTGACGGCAGCATCCTGCCGTTGATCACCTCCCTCGCCGACTTTGGCCTAGACAATGTACCCTCCGAAGCCGACTACATCGGTTACTGCAGTTTCGGCTCCGAGGCCTACTACTCCAACAGCACCAACATTTTCGACGTGAAGAGCCTGTCCATGAATATCGCTTGATCTTTTGTCCGTTTCTTCTCTTTTGGTTTTATGGGAACTCAATTTGCGGGCGCACAGCATAGGACATGGGCAGCTATTTGGACATGGAGTTTTATTACGTCTTCTTTCTCAAGTCAGAGGGAGGAATTTCCCGGGGCTAATATTTAATCAATGCATGTAAAATAGCACAGTGGCGGGCATCTGTTAGACGGAGGTCGGCATTCAGAATGGACGGATGGCTGACTCTACGGAGTTGGGTAGTAAATACTTTGTAAATCTACAACATATAAACATGTCAAGGCTGTCTGCATTGGGTCCCCGAAGGAGATACACGCCTCATTCTCGTCGCGTGCCGGCACTAGGATTTTCCAACCACGGCAGAGTCCAGAACCTTGTCAAGAATACCAAGTTGCTGTCACGCTGACACAACAGGCTGCCAAGGGTCGGCTGCACGGGGCGGTAGTAGACGAGCACAGACTCGGTACAACGTAGGACCAAGCCGCCATGCCGTCGGTACACCGAGGCTTGCGCCGGGGGAAAATCGGTAGAACGCACATTACGGAGTACTTGGTTCTAAATGGAGCAAATCGTAGTACGCAATGACTCGAAATGTACTGCCACAGTTCCATGCTCCTACCGGAGCAGGATCGTAAACCTTCCCCCATTGTCCCTGTGCCGTAGAAGGAATAAATCCCCAGAAAGATTCTCCTTGCAATCCTCTCCGAGGCAAAAGTCTTTCCTACTATTGACATCCGCTAACAATAGGCCCTTGCTATTCTTAGACTACGCTATAGCGCTCAAAGCCACACTTACGTCGTAGTGCAAGCCTCGCTTTGTTCGTTTGCAAGCGTTGTGGCTAAAATAGTAGCCCACGCGAGCCTGCCAAAATTGAGTAAATCGACTTGAGCATCCTCCGGGGCTGGAAACTTGCAGCTTTTGTTTTTGATTTGGAGTCCGAGTCGTCATCGCCGACGATGTAGTACAACCGCGTCATTCCGACAGCTTATCGTTTGGATCATGTGAGATACATACTACAGCCGCCTTACAATGTGATAGATAGTGCTGATAACGTAATCAGCCGCAGTTACATCGATACTTTGATCGGCTTTACTAGAGATGTGTGATGAAAAGCCGAAGCGTAGTAATAAAACAGTCCCCGAGGAAGAGAACCAGTACGACTTGAAGAGCTGGGATCATTGGCATGTGGCCCTGCAAGGCTAGTACAACCTGTTCCGGCGTCGTGTCTTGACGTTACACAGTAGCTCAGCTGAGTAAGAAACGTATTTGGAGGAACATATGCACATTGTCAAGTAAACAACGTCGTACGTACACTTGCTGGCCAAATAGTATGTCGTCCGCGCAGCCCAAGCATCCAGTCCACTTCTTTGCACCACAGTTTGAGGAATTAACAGTGTTTAGTTGACTTGTTCCCTCGCGGTCCGCAAAACGTGTGCTACTTGGGTGTCGAGATGTATTTTACCGTACGCTCGCTTGACGCTCTGGGCAACTTTTTTGCATTCTCACCTGTCTTTTTCCTCACTAATACGATGTCCAATGTCAAGAACAGGTTCCGTGGTCTAGTTGGTTACGACGTCTGCTTCACAAGTGATTACTTCAAATCGCAGAAGGTCCTGGGTTCGAGCCCCAGCGGAGCCAAATTTTTTGCTGTATCGCCGTGCCTGTGATCCCGTCCAACAAGGCGGCGACTCCCGATAGTACAGACTGTTTGTTTTTTTATTCAAGGGCTAAAGGGATCAGCCGTTCAGGGCCAAGGAGATCGGCATGATCAGCGCGAAGAAACGACGCGTAACAAAAAGTATCGAGAACATGATTGCAAATGCGCTGAACGCTGCAGCGCATTGGGCTGCCTGTACATAGGGATCGCTAATAACGTGTCAGCGATAATAAGCACCTGCTGGCGAAATACGAGTATGCCTTCCGTCCGTATTCAGTCACGTTTCAGCCGCAACCCCGCGCGTTCTGCCTTGTCATCTCCCATCTGCCTTTCTTACCCAAACCAACTCTATCGCAGTTTTGACCGCAACGCTTCACGCTTCTGCAGCACGGCACCATTAAATGGCCTCCTCTTTAGTTACGCCAGGTCTTGGGGCTGTGCAATCACCCTCGAGGCCCGCAAAATACCGCCAAACATGTCGCATCTTGGGCGTACCTCTGGACTGGGACTTGACGCAACTGCAAAGTTTTCTGGAAGAGAGCACAACGGCCGATCCCATCATCTGCTCTCTGGCTAA
Organism: Leptographium galeiforme; assembly: GCA_004028395.1. Lineage (NCBI taxonomy): Eukaryota > Fungi > Ascomycota > Sordariomycetes > Ophiostomatales > Ophiostomataceae > Leptographium > Leptographium galeiforme. The sequence goes on from RQWE01000307.1 coordinate 9,117, forward strand.
AGACATGGACAAACCTACAAAGACGGCTACAGCAATGTTCCGGGGCCCTCGGCCACCCGATCGAATTGTTCTCCCTCCGCGGCCTGATGCCCAACCCTCCCCAGCCCGATACTTGACAATTGACGAGGCTTTCCTCGGCATCACTACTCTCTATGCACCGCCGCCGGAAGATTGCAAAGTCTGGTGAGTAGGCAAAGCCATATATTCCCAAGCGGGTGCTAACCCCCCTGTCTCTCAAGCATCATAGCGGTATGCGGTCTCGGAGGGCATGCTTTCGGCTCTTTCAAGGAGAGAGGAGGCGAGCATATGTGGTTGCGCGACGCTCTGCCGTTGGATTTGACCGCCGAGACTGGCCGACAAATGGCTCATGTCATGACGTACGGGTATGCGTCTGGGGTTGCAAAGAGCGAGAGTTTCCAGGATATTGAGGATATGGCGAGCAAGTTTCGCAGCGCTCTCCGCGGGCTTGCGATTGACTCACAAATGAAGCCAACGATCTTGATCGCGCACAGCCTGGGCGGCTTAATTGTCAAGCGGGTAAGACAGATTGGGCAGATCCGTTTTCTCGACACTGATGAAATCTTCAGGCAATCATCGAACTGTCCAAGTCGCAGAACGAGGAGGATAAAAAGCTTTTAGAAGCGATCTATGGGATTATCTTTTTCGGGGTTCCCCACCGCGGGATGGATATCAGCTCGTTGCTTCCTATGGCCGGAGACGGTCCGAACCTGCCTTTGATCGAGTCGATTAGCCATGCCAGACCGGAGAAACTCATCACCGAGCACAGAGAGTTTCACGCAGCTCTGGGGGAAAAGAACCACTCCGAGGTTTTTTCCTTTTACGAAACGTGCCTTTCAAAAACGGCAAAGATGGTATGCTGCCAATGTATCTTCTAGTATATCCTTTGGTAAGAGTCTTGCAGTTGACAAAGTAGGACGCCAACGGCAAGTGGACGATGACCGGCGAAATGGCCGTTTTGGTCACGAGAGAATCCGCCACGCACTGTCGATCCTGGGAAGGGTCAGAGTACCGCTGTGCGATAAATCGCAGCCACTCTGACATGGTCAAATTTGGACCCAATGATGACGACTACAATAACGTGATCAAAATGCTTCTACGCGTTTGCCGACGCGCGTCGATCACCCAAAGCCGAATGCTAATGCAACCTCAAGTGCAAGCTGCGGCAGCATGTTCGTGATCTGATTTTCTGCGCGAGAATAAGGACGAGTGCTAACACGATTGCAGTCGTCGTTCCATACCACGAGAATCCAAACTTTGTTCAGAGAACTGACATTCTTGATAAGCTCAAACAGCAGCTAGGCCTTGGTGTGCCCGGGGGATCGACACAACCGAGTAAGAGCGCGGCAATCTACGGGCTTGGTGGCGTTGGGTAAGATGGCCGCTGCCATTCTCCGTATACGAGCTAACAGAATGTCAGCAAAACCCAAATTGCGTTGGCCTATATTTATTGGCTGAGGGAGAAGCTTCCGGAGGTGCCTGTGTTTTGGGTACATGCTGCCAGCGCCGACTCGTTTCGCAAGGGATACACAGACATTGCAAAAGTATGCAACATTCCTGGACACGATGCCCCAAAGGCCAACCTGCTCTCGGTGGTCAAAAACTGGCTGGAAAACAAGCATCCAACTCCGTGGCTGATGGTGGTTGACAACGCAGACGACATGGGGCTGTTCTTTCGAAACAAAGCAGAGATCGAGCCGTCGACAGAGATCACACAGAACACTAGCCATCTTCTCGGCCGCTACATTCCGTCCTGCGTGCAAGGATCGATTCTGGCCACAACAAAAGACCGGAATATGGGATTGCGATTTGCCTCCAAAAGCCTCATTCAAGTCGGCCAGATGATCAAGAATGAAGCACAGGAGCTCCTGCTTGGGATTATTGAGGATGAAGACATTCCTGAAAGCGAGACGGACTCTCTCTTCTCCAAGCTGGAGTACTTGCCCCTGGCCATTGTACAGTCGGCATCATTTATGCGAGACAGCCAGATCTCTGTCGGTGAATACATCCGGCTCCTTGACGAAAGCGACTCTGCGCTTGTCGATCGTCTGAGCGAACCTTTTGACGCAGTCGGTGAAGACTCAGCAACGCCCCATGCCCTCACGGCAACATGGATCATCACATTCAAACAGATTACGCAACACGATCCGTTCCACGGTGAACTGTTCTCACTTTTGAGTCTCTTTCACTATCAGGCCATTCCGCGGGAACTTGCAGAGGTTTATTGCAGATACTTCCGAAGTAAGGAGGCAAGCCCCATTGACCCAGCAACGCTCACAAAGGCATTGGGCACTCTCATTGCGTTTTCCTTCATATCAAGGGGCTCAAACGGGACGATCAACATGCATAGGCTGGTGCAGTTAGTCATGCGGAAATGGCTGGAAATCAAAAAGGCCGATTTCGCACCGGTGGCCCTATACACGATGCTATCGGTTTTCCCTCATGCTGCATTCGAGAACTGGAGAAAATGCCAGGAGTTGCTTCCACACGCCCACGCCATTTTGAACCAGGGCGCGGGCAGCGACAAGAAGGTTCGAATTGCAACGTCTTTGGTTATGGAGAACACCGGGGTCTATTATCTCAGTCTCGGGCAGCCGAACGTAGCAGAACGGCTTTTTGAAGAGGCTGTTACAACTTTGAGAGAGGAGGACGGCGAAGACGCCGAAAGAACGTTGCATGCAATGAGCAACCTTGCCATGGCAATATGCGGTCAAGGCCGATCGGATGAGGCTAGGGCGTTGCAAGTCCCAACGCTAGAAGCATTGCAAAAGACATTAGGTGCGGACCACCCCGAGACGCTGACGGCTATGAATAATCTCGCAATGTCGCTTTCGGAGCAAGGCCAGTGGGATGAAGCCAAGGCATTGCAAGCCAAAGTGCTAGAAGCAAGGCAAAGAACATTAGGCGCCAACCACCCTTGTACGCTGGTGGCTATAGGTAATCTTGCGACAATGCTTTCGAACCACGGCCAATGGGATAAAGCTATGGAGTTACAAACCCAAGTGCTAGAAGCACGGAAGAGGATACAAGGTACCGACCACCCCCACACGCTGGAGGCTATGCATAATCTTGCGGCAACGCTTTGGAACCAAGGCCAATGGGATAAAGCTATGGAGTTACAAACCCAAGTGCTAGAGGCACGGAGGAGGATACTAGGTACCGACCACCCCCACACGCTGGGGGCTATGCATAATCTTGCGACAACGCTTTGGAACCAAGGCCAATGGGATAAAGCTATGGAGTTACAAACCCAAGTGCTAGAGGCACGGAGGAGGATACTAGGTACCGACCACCCCCACACGCTGGGGGCTATGCATAATCTTGCGACAACGCTTTGGAACCAAGGCCAATGGGATAAAGCTATGGAGTTACAAACCCAAGTGCTAGAGGCACGGAAGAGGATACTAGGTACCGACCACCCCCACACGCCGGGGGCTATGCATAATCTTGCCTGTTTTTTGAAGGACCAAAGGGAACATACAGAGGCTTTGGCGCTTATGGACGAATGTGTGAGATTGCGACGGCAGGTGTTGGGTATAGAACATCCGGATACTATTCGTTCTGTCTCTATCTTGGAGGGGTGGCGGATTTCAGGGGTGGGTGCAGCGTCTGGTGAGAGCTGATTTAAGCTGTTTTCTTTTCAACTCTGTTGTTTCCATTCAAATGCGGTGCATATGACAACTCACAGTCTCAAAATATCCCAGCACTTTATCCATCTATATAGAGGCTCGTCGATTGTGAGCAAGGCCCCTCTACTGTCATTTATAACCATGGCACTTTGAAAAGCGGGCGGTCCATCGCCCTTATAGGTGATGGGAGAACCCACTATGCATACTGCGCATTTGTGGATCCTACTCTAAATGCGCGTAGTGGTCTGCTCGTTGGGCCCAAGGGAGCCGAGCTGCGCAAGGGCTAATGTGCTGCGGCTCAGATTGCACTGTCTCGTGGTGTCGAAGGTCTTTAAAGATCTTGGGGTTGGTATTTATTTCCGGCGGTGACTGTCTTCCTACACAAGGTGTAAGAGGTCTTTCTGCCTTGATTTCGAATTAGCCCGTCAGTAATTGTTGTGGAGAGATTAGTTAAGCTTAGTCCATTCTAGACTTGACCAGGCCAAATAAAATCAACCAAAGTCGGAAGCCAAGATACCCCCACGCTCCCGGGGCTCTTCTCGCTGTCTGTTTAGCAGCTCGCTTCTAACTTTCGCAATGCCCGGTATGTTGTGGCCGGGTCGACGCTTTTCATAGTTCTAGCGTCCTCAAAAGGGGGGCTTGCTTACAGAATCTCGGTTGTTCAAGATATTCCGGCTTACCAGGTAATAGCTCTTTGTAGAAATTAGCAACTATAGGAATTGAAGGGTTCAAGAGCAGTATTCGACTAAATCAGCAGTACATACTCTCGAATTGGGATCTCGAGACTGACTGAATGCCCAAGAAAATATCGTATCCATGCGAGACGTTTGGGAAAAGGCATTATTACTAGGCATACTCTGTCAGTATTCGACTGTGGCTATGGTAAAGGGGGAATGGGGGGTTTAACTGGATCTGTAGTTGACCTTTCAATTCGTAGTCAACCATATAATCTATTGCTAAAGCTGTACCACTTTTTCGTGACGCTACAGATATCAAGAAATATTATGTGGCAGTCTGGCGGAATCACTTTAGTAAGTAGGGAACGCACTTCTTACGTGTCACATTATTATGGGCTGGTCGACAATTGTTAACTCGTGGCTGTTCCGTGTGACTTTCATTGATTACCTTCACACGACGCGGACAGACGTCCTTTCCTGCGACATGAATGTATATATAATGGCAGCGAAATGTTTACTTCCACAGACTTGAATGGGATGGAGTTGCAGTTCCCCAATGTGAATCGTCCGGTCTTGTATCATGGCGCTTGTCCGCATCAAGGACGCCCAACGTTGCGGGTGGTAGGATATCTGGGCCCGATACTACGCGGAAAGGTCAGAAGTAGCAAATAATGACCGCTTTCGACGCCGGTGTCGACGGCGGAGCTTCTTTAATCAAGGGCAACCTGCACCTATGGCAAAAAACGTGCGTGAAACCCTTGTGGCGTACGGCTGTGCAGTGACTGCGCTGCTGCGTTTCCAAGGCTGGCCGGGCGGGAGGCAGGCACGGCGCTGCTAGACATGCTGCGACAATCGGAGCGGCAAACGGTGGGGGGCAGTATTGTGTCATTATCATTTGCTGGGCATTGGGCCTTGGGCGTTGGGCAAATCGGCCACGGCACGAGACTCCCACCCTCACGCAACACAGGCGCGTCCCGCACGCGCGCTTCTGCGACCCTGTCAAAACGGGAAGGAGCAGGATGGCGGCGGGGAGGGTGCCTTTTGGCTCTTTGCAGTCTAGGCCCTCACCGGTGCCCCTCGTTTTCTCCTCCCACTGGTGCCAACACATCCCCCATGCAGCCTTGAAGTATTATTATTATCGGCGCCAAATCCGCGCAAGGCTTGCCAGAAAAAAAAGCGGCCAGAAAAGGCGGCCACCACGCGGCCGATGGCAAACGCCCACGGGCGCTGCGCAGCCGTTTGCCAGACTCTACCGGCCCGATAAAATCCATTCCCTCCCATAAATTCTCTACTGGCCTTCCTCTTCCCCTTTCCTTGCAGGTTTTGCTCGTCTCAGTGTCCTTTTTTCGTCTTTATCAACTTTACTGCCCTGTGCATATACATCTGTCAACATATACATCTGTCGATATCTGCCAACATTTGCCAAGATATATCCTATCCTCGACTTCCTCTGTCGCCATGGACGTCGAGAGAATCTTCAACCATGTCGTCCTGCCTCCCAGACTTCCCGAGGAGCAGGACCCAGACATCGCGTCGTTGGAGTGCGACTTGCTTCAGCGCCTCATGACTGCTGCCAAGGCTCTTGAGAACCTGACTGCGCCCGACCTGCATAGCAGCTGGTCTGCGCTCGGAAGCTCTCTCCACACCTGCTCCACGACGAACAACGACATCCTTGACAGACTGACGCTTGAGGTGTCCTTCCGCTCTCTGCTCAAAGAGCAGAACCATGTCTTGATCTGCCATATTGTCGAGCAGAATGCTGCCCTTCTTATTTATCGCCGCCTAGAGTACGTCGGTTGTGTCACACCTCTTGTTTTCCCGTCCCGTCCCTAGCTGACACAAGTAGTTCCGATGAAATGCCCGTCGTCGTCTTTGAGGCTTTCGAGGCAGCTCCCCAGCTGCAAGACGTCCTGGCCGCCCCCAACGCCCTTCGTTGGACGTTTCCTTCGCGTGCCGCCCAGATCCCGGCGGCCGAATTTGACAGCGAGGACTTCCAGGCCGCTCTCGCATCCTTCCTGGAGAAAGCCAGTTCCGAACAGCTATCGCACCTGGCAGCCAAAGCGAAGAAGGTCGGCACTCTGCTGAACGAGGTCCGCGACCCGGGCAGCCCGGCCCTCATCACCCACATGCTCCTCACCCTTCTCGAGGCCATGGGCAGCGCTGCCAATGTCGAGCGCCTAGACAAGCGCGTCCGTGACGACGTCCATATCATAAAGGGAAATCTGCCCTGGCGCCGTCTTCCTCTCTGGCTTGTTCTTCGCGTGGCTGCCCAGCGTCAACTGCAGCTGACTCTCGGGCCCGTTGACGGAAAGGCAGCCTACAAAATCCTCATCAGCACACTGCTGGCGAAGCTTCTGGACGATGCCGTCAAGAGTCGTATGGAACCCACCCTCGTTGTTCTGCTGAAGAAAAAACTGTGCCGTCGACTGGCCAAACTTCAACCATCGACAGGACAGGTTGCCGAGCGTGTCCAGCAGCTGCTCAGTGCCACGGAGGAAATGTTTCAGGAATCTATCAAAGGCGCCGACGAATACATTGAGGCGGCCTTTGCCTACTTCAAGGCGTCCATTGTTCGAAAAGTGCCTATCCTGCCACGGCGCATCACTGACGCCGACGGCCTCCGGCTGTCCTTGCCAAACAGTGGCGGGTACCTGCAACATTTGCTATATCCAGACAGGACCGCCCAGTGGAAGACACCTTACGCCCTTGCACAAGGACAGTTTCAGGGCTCGCTGTCCGATCAGAGCAACGATAGCGCCATCCGGAAAATTCAGCGGTTCGGCCAGCAGTATCTGGCCACAGAGATGGTTGTCAAGAGCGCTGGGCAGATGGCAAGCTTGCATTGCCGCACTACCAACCAGGGCACAGTCCCGGACTCGGGATCCAAGCTGTGCCTGAAAATGGCTGCGAGCATCGAGACACTCTTGCACGAGATACCCTCGCTAAGCGCTGCCAACCGAGAACATTGCAGCGCCTTTCTATTGAGCATCTTCTCGTCGTGGATGATCATGGATGAAGCGGCCTGTGATGTCTACCCACTGCTGAAACAGTATTCCCCTGCCTTCCCTGCTGAACTACTCGATGTCCTCCATCTACCCAGCCTCCAGGACATGCATCGCCTACGCATTGTTCAAAAATACCTAGACGGTCGCCAGCGCAACTGTGCGTTCAAAGACCGGACCATATTCGGACCACTGGACAAGCACTGCTTTGGCACTTGCTTTGCCGAATCCTCTCCCGATCTGATTAACCTGCTTGGGGGCATCCGCAAGCGCGAGGCGAAAAACAAAGAAGCCAAAATGAACAGTTGGAAACACGCTTGCAACGAGTACGATAGACTGTCGGCGCTTATATTGTCTCACACATGTCGTTGCACCATCATGGACGACGGCCGTCGCGATGTTCGCGGCTGCACACGCTGCTACCACTGGAGGACCCAGAAGAAGATGACCATTTCCGTTTGCGAGAGCCTTCTCCCCAGCGAGCCTGCAGTTGCCGCAGCCGTGGTCTTTGAGCTGGATATACCGTCCGTTCTGTCCACGTACCGGAACACAACCTGGAAGGTCCTGTCCCAACTCGCCTACCCAAGTGGTACTGCCCCTCCTGGAAAGGCCAGGGTCCTGTCGGATCATGAACCTCTGGCCAAGTTTTCCTCTTCTCACCTTTCCGGATCGACAGTCACTCTTGCTTCGCCCGTCAAGTCCTTCAACCAGACTCACTACAAAGATCAGAGAATGAAAGTGGCCAGCAGCACCCTGTTTGTCCCTTTGGCATCCAGATTCCGACTCTACGACGCACAGTCGGGTGCTTGGATCGCCAACTTTTCCAAACCACTCACTTTGGCTCATTGGTGTGGAATACACATCCCCGCCTCTCTTTCGTCAACTGTGCTGCCGAAGCCGCAGCACCCAGAGACCGAGCCGGATGGCCCGTCGTCGTATACAGCCGTCGCCAACCGGCCCAAGTGTCCCTCGGGAATGTCTGTCCATGAGTTTGAGGCTTACCAGCGCTTGCTCTCTGGAAAAGCGCGCCGGTGGCTGACCATGCTGGTTGAGCTGGGCTCCTCGAACTTGAACTTTAGCACAGAAGACACAACTCTGATGCTATCCCACCTGGCCAACCAAGCGGGCCCAGCCAATGCCAATTCGGACGCTGGAGGAAGCAGTGACTTGGGTGTATGCCATTCCGTGTTTCTGGACACTCGCTTCGTGCATCGACTCTTGCACGAGATCGATAAGCGTCTTGACATTATCCGAGACAACTGGAACGAGATCAACACGATGGAGCTTCTCATCACACTGGCCTTGCGTGCCCACGCCCTGGTTGAAGACCCCGCGTACAAAGACAAAGCGCTGGGTCTCATACATGCAGCCAGAGCGATGACCCTGCGATGGGTCGAAACCTTGGGGGAGGAAGCCACTGCAGCCAAGGATGGAAACGCAGCCGAGCGAGCGTCCCTGTACGCATTTCGATCGGCATTGCTCTGCCGTCGCACGCTGGCCGTCTTTGAGGAAGACGGCAGCATGCCGGTTGGGCCAAGCGATCTATTTGCCTATATTCGGGCCTCTGTTGCCCTGCAGCAGAACCTGGTGGTGGACTTGGACAAGCTGAGTGAGGTCAACAAGGCTAGGCTGCAGCGAGACTTGTCCATGGCCACGCATCTGCAGGAGAAGATCGGCACGGCGATCAAGTCTTTCCCGAACAGCGCCAGCAATGCCATTGCCAGTGGCATTGGGATGCGTGACAAGTCAGTGGCCACCGATGACTACGAAAAGCTGACTGCGAACATGGCATGCACACCTTGGGTATTTCTCGACGGCCCAAACGAGGGATGGATCACGTCGATGATGGCCAAGACAGCCAGCACATATCCGCAACGCATCGACTTTCACTACATCGAAGGGCACGTTCTGGTGGACGGAAAGACAGTGGGGAAGCTGCCACAGGACATTCGGGACTCGGAAGACGTCAAGGAGTTGTTTACGAGCCAGCATCTTCTCACGTACACGTCGCAGGTTCCGGGCATGACTCACCGTCTCGCAGGACGCCACAATGGCCACGAGGTGCATTTTGGGATGCGGAACGGCCACGCAGTGATCATGGCGATCGGCAAGCATGGGACAAGGTACGAGCATGTGCCTCGGCGCTGTTTCGTGGATGCAGCAGGCACATATGATCTGCCTCGCAATCTCGTTGACAACTGTGTGCACTGGTTCAACGAAAGCACGGGCTCGATCGAGTTTCGACGCACAACACGGGTCTGGTTGACATTGTCCAATGACTGGTGTCTGAATATTCGGGATTCACGCATGCAAAGAAATAGAGTGCTCCTTGTCGACCCTCATGCGCCCATCAGCGGTGAGATTGCTAGCATCTTCCGCCATTTCGACGAACAACAACGCCTCACCATTTTCCAGCCGTTAGGCCGGGCCGGCGCGCTCTCGGTAGAACTGCGGCACCTGGACCTCTCTTTTTACGTAAGCGACCAGGGGCTGCTGGTATGCAGGGAGTTGAACGCAGAAGTCGACCCAAATCAAGACGCTGGCACGCTTTACGGATATCGGAGCATGATCGTGCTCCGGGATGCCCGCGACAATAACCGGCGGAGCATCATCACGCCGCTCGGATCGCTACTTTGGAAACGGGTCGGTCCTCACATCTCCGTCTGGACAGACATTGGCGAGATACCGTGGGGCCGACGCCACGGGGCGAACGCCACGAACGCCACGGACAAGGCGTATGCCCGCTTCGGCATCGATACCGTGTTGGGTCGCCTGACATGTCCCCCCGAGCCGCGGCTGCTGTATACAAAAGCGCAGCTGCACGCGTTCACGTCGTGTCCCCTGGTGGATCCGCTAACAGGCCGGACTGGGGAGGAAGAGGCGGTTCAGACGCTCATCTCGGGTCGCTGCCAGCCCTGGGAACCACTGCCGGGTGGTTCCCTGCCGATGCTGCAGCAGATCCAAGCTCTCGCACCGCAACGGCAGTACTACCCCAAAGAATTGCGCATACTGCAACAGGTGCGGTGGGACAACGACTTGCCCATCGGCTTGCAGCACGACCGGTATGGACGACTCATTCGGGAACTCTTGGCAAGGTCGGACGGCCTTAAACTCTTCCGCGAGCTGCCCGGGGGCGGTAAAAATGCCGACGGAGAGCCTGAATCGCCAGCAAAGACGGAAGATACGACAAGTGTCGCGTACACGTTGGAGATTCGGGGCGAAGTTCAGCGGCTGCGCTACGAGAGTCCACAGGCCGATGCGGCAGCATCGCTGAGATCGGAAGACAAGGATCTGGAGTACACGTCGCTTGGCTGCCGAAGCTGTCTGCTCTACAAGGGCGGGAAAGGTGAGGCGTTCAACACGTCTGCCGTCTTCAAAATCACGAAAATGGTGCGTGGGAGGGCCAAGAGCATTCCCCTGGGGCGCCCTCTCTTCAAGATCCTCAACGGCTGGAATCTGATCGGCGGGCACAACTGGGCCTTGAATCCGGAGTTGACAACAATCGACACACTCATGAGTGTGCAGACGATGGGTGAGCGCTGGGGTCCGCTGGTCGAGCTATTCCGCCATGCGCCAGTGCAAAAAGAGGCGGAGATGCTTTTCATCCTCGCGGTGCTGGCCTTCTCGCCGAGGGTGGACATGGATTGCGTCCGTCTTTTGGCGGCTTACTTTTACATTCCGGCACTCCGATCTCCGGAACCGCCGCCGCATGCGTCGTACAACAACTTTTGCTTCGAGGAGAAGCCGACACAGAAAAAGCTGGAGGCCATTATTGCGACGGCCTACATTGCCTTTGGCACGCAGAAGAAAAAGGCCACGGGCTGGGGCTCAGCCTTGGCGGAGCACGCGAGGGCGTGTGCTGAGCACGAGAGAAAATGTCGCACGGACGGCGAGAAACTCGCTTCTGCGTTGCTCACACGCTGGCCGATGTACAAAGAGCCGGTGAGCATGGGGTTTGAGTCGGATTCGATCGACATGCCACTGGCTCTGGAAAACATCGAGCCCGAGTGGAAGCGTCTGCAAGACAACCGAGACTTGACGGCCTACGTCGCTGCGATCCAAAAAGCACTGCTGCCTCACCGGACGACCCGGGTGGAAGCGCTCGGCGGAAAGGACGTTGTGGAGGACTCGATTTTGGCTGGCCTTGTTCCGGCCCGTGGGACGGCAGTGCCGTCTCTGGCGGGGGATCTGCTTAGCAAGGACATGGCGCGGCTGAGCGAGAAGGACAGGGGAACAGGCGTCATCATGAGAGTACCATCTGCGAGCTCTGTTAAGGGGAAAGAGGGGGCTGTTCAGTCGGCAGAAGTGGCTGAGCTGCGACAGATTGTGTCTTCCGTCTCGCAGTCCTCGACGCCACTGCGGCAGGACTACGCCCGAGACTTGACGGACAGCATCGCAGCCTTGGTGCTGAAGCAGGAGACGGAATTCCAGCGGGAGCCACTGCCAATGGAGGAGGATCTCGACAAGGAAATCGAAGCTGCAGCATCGAAATGCAACCGACTTCTGGGGCACATCCGCAGGCAATTCTCCAGCGGGGATCAGGCTGGTCTGCTGCAGACGGCCGGACTCTGGCCACGGCTCACGCCGGTGGCGATCCTGGAGCTTCTTCGATCGAAAGCAGGGTACACGTATGGACAGAACGTGCGGGAAACGGTGGTGGCGTACGGCTGTGCGGTGGCGGCGCTGCAGCGGCTGCTGCGGGTGCGTCGGATTGCCGAGAAGGACGAGCGGCGAGCGTCGGAGGAGTGGCAGAACCGAGGCCACGAGAACTGGAGTCCGATGGTGCAGAGCGACTGGCTGCTGTTCGAGATTGACAGCGACGTGCTGATCCGGGCGGAGCAGGTGGAGGTGGCCGAGGCGATCATTGCACCGCGGTCGGGGGCCAACTCGGTTCTGCAGCTCAACATGGGCAAGGGCAAGACGTCGTGCATTGTGCCGATGGCGCTTGCGATTCTGGCGGACGGGAAGCAGCTGGCACGGCTGGTGGTGCCCAAGGCGCTGCTGCTGCCGACAGCACAGATGGTGCAGGCACGTCTGGGCGGCCTCGTGGGGCGGGAGTTGCGGCACATTCCGTTTTCGAGGCGGCTGGCCACGGGGGACCAGGCGGGCGAGGTGCTGCAGGAGTTCCGGGCGCACCATGACGACCTGTTGCGGCGCCACGGCGTGCTTCTGGCAGCGCCAGAGCACATTCTGGCCTTCCACCTGAGCGGGCTGCAGTGCCTGGCGGACGGGCGAACGGGCGTGGCGCGTGAGATGATGGCCTTGCAGCAGCGGCTGACCAACGAGATGTGCCGTGACATTCTGGACGAGTCGGACTTTTCGCTGGGCGTGCGGACGCAGCTGGTGTATCCGAGCGGCTCGCTCTCGGCCGTGGACGGGGCGCCACATCGCTGGAGGCTGGCGCAGGCGCTGCTGTCGCTGGTGGAGGACAACCTGCCGCGGCTGTGCCAAGAATTCCGCGGCAGCATCCGGAGCATTGCACGGCTGGGCGGCGGCTTCCCGATGGTGTGCATCCTGCGGATGGACGTGGCGGACGAGCTGCACCGGTGTGTGGTGCAGGACATTAGCAACGGGCGGCTGCCCTTTTTCCGGCCGACGCGGGGGGCGACTCGGGGTCGATGGGGACCGAGAAACAACACGGGGCGCCTGCTGCGCCAGGCGCTGAGCCGCGAGGCGACGGAGACGGACATTGAAAAGGCGGCGGAGCAGTTTGCAGACGTGCGGGCGGTGGCCGACGGACTGCGGCTGGTGCGCGGACTCTTGGTGCACGACATTCTGCTGGTGTGTCTGCGGAAGCGGTGGAACGTGCAGTACGGGCTGCATCCGCGACGATGGCCGATTGCGGTGCCGTTCGAGGCCAAGGGCGTGCCGTCGGAGCGGTCCGAGTTTGGACATCCGGACGTGGCGATCCTGCTGACGTGTCTTGCCTTTTACTACAGCGGCCTCAGCACGGAGCAGTTTGCGGAGAGCCTGAAGCACGTGCTGCAGCACACGGACGACCCGGCGACAGAGTACGAGCGGTGGACGGCGGGGGCGACGGGCACGATGCCGTTGTGGAGCATGGTCAATGTGGACGACTCGATGCAGATGCAGCAGATGCGGGAGGCGCTGGGCCGAACGCGGCCGGTGGTCGACCACTACCTCAACACGTTTGTGTTTCCGGTGCACTCGCGGCAGTTTTCGGTCAAGCTGCAGGCGTCGGCGTGGGACCTGCCCATCTTCCGGCCAGGCGGCTCGGGCGGCACGGGCGGAAAAGCGCAGACGACGGGGTTCAGCGGGACCAACGACAACAAGATGATGCTGCCGCTGACGATCCGGCAGGACGACCTGCAGGAGCAGCGACAGACGAACGCGGAAGTGCTGACGTACCTGCTGCAGCAGCGAAACCGGACGCACAAGCTGATGGCGAGAGGGGCGAACCGGTGGTCGGAGGAAGAGCTCTTGATGGATCTGCGGAACCATGGGATTCGCGTGCTGATCGATGCGGGCGCGTACATTCTGGAACAGGACAACGAGTCGCTGGCACGGCAGTGGCTCAAGGTCGACAGCCGCATGCCGGCAGCCGTGTTTTTCGACACGGACAACCGGGCCTGGGTGCTGTTCCGCGACCCGACGGCCAAGAAGATGCCGCTGGTGGCGACGCCGTTTGTGGACCAGCTCGAGAACTGTCTGGTGTACTTTGACGAGGCGCACACGCGAGGGGTCGACCTGCTGCTGCCGCCGGACAGCCGTGGCGGACTGACGCTGGCGCTGGGGCAGACCAAGGACCACACGGTGCAGGGTGAGTGGGAGGGGCAAGGCTTGGGAGATTTACTCAAACGCATGCTAACGAACCAGCGGCGATGCGACTGCGGCAACTCGGCACGACGCAGTCGGTCGTGTTTTACGCGCCGCCCGAGGTCAACGACAGCATCCGGGAGGTGTGCGTGCGCCAGCTGACGGGCCCTCTGAGAGAGGCGGCCGAGCTGGGCAGGCTGCAGTCGCCGCACGTGATCTGCTGGCTTCTCGAGCAGACCTGCCTGGCCAACGAGCAGCTGCACCCGCTGTACCTGGCGCACGGACACGACTTTTGCCGGCGCGCAAACGAGCAGTGGCACCAGGGCCCGAAGCTGGCCGAGGAGGGGGCCCGTGCAGCGCTGCTGGGCGTGCTGCGACAGCCGGAGCGGCAGACGGTGGGACAGCTGTACGCGGCGAGAGCGGCGAGAGCGGCGAGGACGGCGGGGACGGTGGGGACGGTGGGAAAGCGACGGGCCACGCGGGCGCGGCCGAGCACGTCAGAGAGCCAGGGCCGAGCAGCGCTGGGGGTGGCGGCACTGGAGGCGTTTGCGGTGCAGCTGCAGGCCGCACAGCCAGGAACGAACAGCGAGGGCCAGTCGGCGTTCCAGTCGGCGCAGTTGGCGGGCGGCGCCTTTGAGGAGGTGGAGCAGGAGCGCGAGGTCGAGGTGCAGGTGGAGGAGGTGCGGGTCAAGCAGCGGCGGGTGGACTTTGCGGCGCTGGAATTCCCCGGACAGGTGCACCGCAACATCCGGGCGTTTGTGCAGACGGGCCGGCTGGAGGGCGACCGCGGCTACCGGGCGGCGTTTGCCAGCATGGCGCAGACGTCGCTGGGGCGGCGCCACGGCGTGCGGGCGGCGTGGCCGACGCGGCTGTTTGTGTCGGACGAGTTCGACAGGACGATTGTGGCGGACGAGATGGACGGCAACAGCAACGGCCGCGACGACTTTCTGCGGGGGGTCGAGTGGGTGCTCTGGGGCCCGGCGGCGAACCAGGCGCTGGTGGTGGTGCCGGAGGAGCTGGAGCTGCTGCTGGCGGGGATTCGCGGGGGCGAGCACGTGCACCTGCTGTCGTATGCGGCGCCGGTGACGCGGTCGATGGCGGGGGCCTTTTCCGGTCTGGACTTTTTGGTGGTGCCGCCGTTGCGGGACGGCCAGCGGCTGCCGGCGTGGCTGGCGGTGGAGGTGGGGATCCTGGCGGGGCGGCTGTACATGAGCTACGACGAGGCGATGGCGATGGGG